>CM067849.1:15425000-15595000 GCA_034638295.1 Phortica okadai | reverse complement strand
ATCCCTTTAAAACATTTAAGATAAAAGAAAGATGTTAGGCTTAAGCAAGTTTACATATCCGCTGCTTTTGATAACTATTTTATTTTTTAATTTAACAATTTTTTATTTTTCAGATTTATAACATTATATTTCATTCATTAAGTTTTATACTTGATTTTGTATAATTTTATTTTTCAACAAATTATTTTTATTTCAGTATTTCCAAGTCTTCTAAGCAGAATTTATAACTTCAATGCAACTTTAAGCATTTATTTTGTGTCTCCTCATTTTATAGCTTATTTTTCCAAAGAACTTCTTCAAACAAAATAGTAACCACAAACCAAAATAGTAAAGCAAAGCAAAGAAACAAAAAAAAAAAAAAAAAATCAAATCAACTCAAATAATTTATTGAATGTGTAGCATCGTAAAACAAAAACAAAAGCAAAAAAAAAAAACAAGTTTTAAAATCCAACCAAAAATAAACTACAAACCAAAAAGTATCAACGTTAGATTGTCCCCCATTTGAATAAACATATACGTGATTCTTATAAGAATTCAAACAAAACGTGAACAAAAGAAGCGTAAAAGAAAGAGTAAAAAAAACTAATGTAAAATGTACGATAAAAATTAAAAACAAAAACAAAAAAAAAAATGCGATTTTTAAAAGTCAAATAAAACTTAATTAAGCCGTTCTAGTTGTGCTAAATTTCTGTTGAGGCAAATGACACAAGAATCCAATTGAATGAAATCAATGCGAAAAAACGAGTATGAATTGAGTGCAGGCCGTGCAGAATTCGTGTTGCAATTAAACAACAAAAACAACAAATCTCATAAATGAACAAATTCCAAGCAACAAATAATTGGAAAAAAAAATGAGTTATAAACAACTTTGGTGCGAACGCCAAATGTGCAAAGTGGCGATTTGACCTTATATAGAAACTTGTTGTTGTTTGTTGTTGGCAGCGCTGAGACGCAGAACGTTTGTATTTGTTGTTGTTGATGTTGTGTATTTTGTAAATGTTGATTTTTTTTATATTTTCAAGTTTGTTTTTCACAAAACTGCAAATTGTTCAAGCCGCGACTAAGTCTGTTCGCTGACTTGGCCAACCAACGACGCCTACAATCAAAGCGCAGTTCAACTCAGCTCAGCTCGCCGCAACTCAGCAGCAGCAGCGCTGTCGCAGCCAACAATTTTGTCGCTGACTGAGTTGACAAGTGTCATAGCTGTGATCTCGCGTTCTTTGTTCAATTTAGTTCAATTCAGTTGGCTTTCGTTAGCCAAACGCTCAAGATCGCTCTGACGTGTGCGTGTGCTTATCATCTGTGTGTGTGTGTGTGTGTGTTTATGTCTGTAACAGAATGTTGAATGGCAAATTCTATACCGGCCTGCCGCCGAAGATGATCGAACGTGGCAGCACAGGCGGCGGCGGTGGTGATCGTGTCATAGATCGTCAGGTTTCACATTTCTTTTGGCCCGATGACACGCAAACGGAAAGCGTTGCAGAGACGCGTTTGCGTCGACGCACAAGTCTGCAGCTTGATGCAACAGCGGCGCGTCCACACGTCGAAAAACGGCTGCCAACAATGCAGGAGCAGAATGAAGTCGATACAAGGCAAATGTTCAAAAAGGAATTTGCCAATTCATCGATACAATTCTATGATAATTTACAAGAGTCAACGACATTGCCGCGCAGTCGGGCCGCCAATGCGACGACGGCCAGAACGTTGGGCCGACGTCAAGAAGTGACGCCGAAGCTGACAGAGACAAAGATGTTGCTGCCGAAGGAGCAGGCAGTGGATGAAGCTTATAAGATGGCAAAAAGGAAACAGGCATACGATTCGAAGATACAATTCTACGATTACATGGATGAGGATGGCACAAGTGCAACGGGCAATAATGTGCGGAAGCCGAAGATGGACATGAATGACAAACGTGCCGTCGAACGCAACTCAAAGAACAGTCCAAAGTTGTCGGTCAAGCGTAATGTGCGCAATTTGAGCATTGAACGTGAGCTTGGCGGTGAGCTGCGAGCAAAGAGCGCCGATGTTGATGAGAAGAAGCTTAATCGTCGCTCCTTTGATATTTATGAATTGGCGCAGGCGGAGGAGAACGCAGGGCAGGCGGCGACAGAGGAAAGGAATGCGATTTATATGTTGCCACGACCGCCGACACCCAAGAAAATCCTTAAACACGCAACAGGACGCTACTACAGCAACAACAACTACAGCAATAATGATTATATGTCACCGGATTATATCTATGACAGTCAAGCGGATTATATCGAACAAGGTTTGCGTGAGTTACGCATGCGTTCGACGCCCAAAAAGCATGTCACCTACCCGGATGAGTCCTTCGAGCCTTACGAACAATATGAAGAACGTCCAATACGCGCATTGCGACAAATACGTACCTACTACGATGATGACTATGCGGATGAGGGATCGAATAATCAGCCACGAATTATGCCAAATATGCGCACAGGAAATGACAATCAACGCCAACTGAGAATGTTGACGGAGTCAAGTCAATATATGGCAACTGGTAACGAAATGAAGGCATTAAATAATAATCATATCAATAATCGTCGCAATGGCAATGGCGGTCATAACAAAGTTGTGAACAACAATAAGAAGAGTCATGAACAAAATCAAGGCATGCTGACGTCACGTAACACCACAATAGCAACAATGGCGGCCAACGCAAGAGGAGATGCCACACGCGCATCATCATCATCAACGTCAACTGCTCTTGAAACTGAGTCTGCCATCGAGCCCTCGTCGCCAACGCCGCTCTCACCCTCTGATCCACGACAGCATCTACGCAGCAGTCTCTGCTTTAACGGTGACGCGCTCGTTGTCGATACACGCTCGTCTACGTCCGCCAGCACGCCCACGAGCGCAACCAACGCACGCCGCAATGCGCGCAGCTCAGCAACGCAGCGCGTCAGCGTGGGTTTGCCCGATTGATTCAATGCATGAATGAATGAATTGCACTTTGGCAACAACAAAAAAAGTGCAATGCGACTTAACTTTTGTTAGAATGAAAATAATTTAATGCAAATTGCACACGAAAAGTGTTTAAGGTGTTTTTTTCTCAAAGTTGTTATTATTTTTTTTTTTTTTTCGGTTTCATTGTTAGTTTCATAGCAAAAAAAAAAGAAAACAATAACAACAAATAAACATTCTTTATTTGTCACACGCCAACGCGCCGACGAACTTTATCTCAGTTGAGTTGACTTTGCCAAATTGAAAAACTTTGTAAGGCGAAGTAAAAAAATAAAATAAAATTGAATTTGCACACAAATATTATTTAAAAAAAAAAAACGCTAATGACTCTCTTGCCTAATATGTGTAATAATAACTTAGTTTTTTAATTGTAAAAAATAAAAAGAACAAAATAAATACTAATTTGTATAAAGTTTAATGGTGTTTTGTTTTAAATAAAGCCTAAGCCATAATTGGCGCCTTTGAATTTAATGATTTTACTTATGGCCGAATAGTTAATAAATTTTATAGATAAAACTCATATTTCCTCGTTGCCTTTTTGGGCGTATAAAAACTTGTTCTTTGTGTAGACATGAAGGCCACACAAGGACTAAGCTTGTCTTGCCAGAGAATTACCCAATTTTGACGATTGTTGTTCTCTACTCAATTTTTTTGAGTTAAATATGTTAATTTAATCTTCTAACTTGATAATAAATGCTCTTAACTACAATAAATTTTGAAAATCAAACTATTTCTTGGCAAAAACAAAAAAAAGTAGAAACTGTAAAGAATAAGTGCTAAAAACCATTGGATTTATGACTTTAAGAGCTTAGAAAGCATTAAAGAGACTATTTTAAATTTTACCGAAACGATAATTCAAATTTGCCTTAAGGACACACTAAACGTTTGATTTTATGATTTCATATACCGACATTTACGATTATTTGAAAAACAAATTTTCCAGAGCAAACACATTGTCAAAATCTTTACTTTCCAATGCGCTGAACCTCTAAAAGACGAAAAATCAAAGCGACGGCACAAAACCGCCATGAGTTCGGTTCAACAAATGAAGACTTTCACTTGTCTTAAACATTTATTTATTTAAAGTAAGTATTACAAAAAAAAATTACTATTAACAATAAAAAAAAATTAAATTGTCGACGATTATGATTTTGTGTGCATTAAAGTCAAATATTTTCAGACATCGCCTCACGGCTGCAATTGTCTTTCTCCAACCATCAGCGCAGCCGACGTGCATGTCTGATGACTTTGAACAGTTATGATTGAATTGTAAATGAATATATGATTGTATTGATTAGCAGCTAAGACAGACAGACAGACAGACAGACAGACTGAACAAGAAAAGTTGCCACATAATGGCGAAACATCAGACACGCCTTCACTTGCAACATGTCTTTAACTTCTTGCTGCCAACAAGATATAAGTTACAAGCTGCTGGGCCTGAGACAAAAGGAAGTTGTGCGAGTTTTCTTTACTTGTTTGCAACAAACAATTGTCACACGATTTGAACTTGAGCTTGACCTTGCAAGTTGCAAAAAAGCAAAGTAAAGTTGAGTGACAACTTTATAGCTATTAAAAGCGTCAACAAACGGACAATCAACTCGAAATTATGCAATTAAATGTTGAACAAATGGGAATGATTAACATAGAAAAAAAAAAAAACGAGCAATGAAGCGAAACGTAACGAAAAAGTGAAGCGACAAATCAACTCAAACGACAAACAAAACAAAATCAAAGCATTTCAAATTTTCCAATTGGAAAGTGACTGCAAATAAATTAACGGCAAATGATTTAATTAAAATCAACACGCACACACACACACAGACACAGACACAAGTGGTATGAAATGAGCTGAAATGCAGGATAAAAATTGGCATTCAATGCGTGTAACAATGTTATGCAATCAAATTCAACTTCCACCTACCAAACCAAAGCAAAGCAAAGCAAAACGAAGCAAAGCAAATCAAGTTGCATCGATCGACGTGAACGTAACGGTAAACCAAATGGATAAACTTCAACAAATCAAGTCAAAAAATCTTCCGCATTCAACACATTCGTATAAACGCGCATCCTGCAAAGCGCAACAAGCCACAGCGGCTCATGTAGAAAGTAGTTCAACGTCGCGTACAAAAAAGGCCAAGACACGCTGCGATGCGATACACGACACGACTTTGTTAGTTGGCAGTGATGAAGTTGCATTTCCTGTCGCTGAACCTGAACTTAGTTAGAAAATAAAAACAGCAAAAAAAAAAAAAAGAAGGAAAACCTGACTTGCTTCATACAAAAGCAAAAAACAATGAAAAAAAACAAAAAACGCGCGGCAACTTTTGTTTTTTGCACTTGCAACCGATGTGAGGCAACATAACATTTTATCACCGCGTCGTTTCAATTTCCTACATCGTTGCCGCAAGTTGTTGCTGCCACAGCTGCTAACACTTCTGTGCGCCGCTTCGTGTGCAATTGATATGCATTTGCCTGCCGTTTGGGCCAAAGTCAAAGCAATCGCTCAAATGCAACTGTCTCTGCACCTGTTTTGCTTTGTGTCTCTTGGTTTGATTTGCTGTCGCGGTTGCTTCTCGTCATTGCTTCGAGCCAAGTGGAAATTGTAACTTTTTTCATCACATGTGTGTGCTGGCAAGATTGTTTGCTTCATTTGATAGCTGTAGATCTTGTGTGAGTTTCTTAAATTAGTTGGTAGTTTGTTGATTCGCTTTGTTGGAAAAATGATTCGTAAATCACAAAAATAAAATTGAATTTTTCATTGTAAAAATGACAAATAATTTAACAAATCTTGTTAATGCTTCTTTGTGTATATTTCAATTCAAATTTGCACCGTCCAAAACCGGCAGCTCTACGCATAGTTTTTATCTCTTTCATACTTGCGACTTCCTTTCAACTCGCACGCTGACTTCATTAACTGTTGTTGATTATTTTTGCAAATGTCTGCAATAAATAAAATTGTATTCATTTTCATGTCGTTTTCCGCTAAAACTTCGGAAATGCAAATCTCAGCGCAGATGCCACAATGGCCAAAACATAAAAAATAACGAATGAAAACGAAAATATATTACAACATTCGAATCAAGACAACAACAACAACAGTAATAGCAAAGATTTTCATTTAATTTTTCCGACGCGCAACAAAATCAAATGCGTATGAAACGTTGAGCTGTTAATGCAACAACAACAACAACAATAACAACGATATCAATCTGTGCAACAGGTTTGTCTTCAGTTGGTCGATGCCGCCGCCGATGGCCATGGCGATGGCGATGAGTTGCCTGCGTTGGCTTGGCTTGGCTTGGCTCATGAGCTATTTTGTTAGTTAGCTTTGCCGACTTGTTTGCAGGCCGCCGCTTGTGAAACTTGTTGCACTAACACTTTTAGCAGCATTAGGAAGTTGGCATAAAACTGTTGCAATCTTACGAAAAACTTTCAGTTTCATTACGACAACGCAGACGTCGAAACTATAACGCGATACGCGTCTTCATCAACAATCCTTGCATTTGCATTATCCTTTCAGTCGTGTTTGTTTATTAAATTTGCGCATCGAACTTTTTTTTTTCGGTTAAAAATTATAAATTTCGTAGGCGCAAATAAAATGCGTCAATTTATACATGTAAGTCAGTTGAGCATCACAGAAGAAGCAACAATTTTATCAACACACACACACATTCAGCTCGTATTGTTGCTGTCGCTGGGCACGGCTTGCAGCGCCGCACAGAAGACTTACTATCGGCGCAGTTACTTCAGCCCGTCGACGGCGTCCGTGTCCGTGGCAGCGCCCCAGCATGCGTTGGGGCCGATCAACTATCGCGGCGATCTACAATTGGACGAGAGCAAACGACGCGAGGTGGTAAAGAAATACGCCAAAAAGTCGCCCTACAGAAATTATGCCTCTGTAAGTATTTTTGGTCTGTTTGGTGTTGAAAATTAATCACAAAAAGTGCTCACTCATCAAGGAGGAGGATGATTTCTCCAGCGAGCGTTACAGCTCATCGGGCGAGTATTCCAATGAAGCGCCATCATATAATTCACATGAGAACGACAGTCGTGAGTATACAATTGGCACGCAGATACGCGTGCAGCATCCCATTACCATACCGAAGAAGACGACATCACCGTATCCCAAGCACACCAAATACATCAGTTCAAGTCCTTATAAGAGCAGCGTTGGCGGCGGCGGCGGTTATGTTGATGTGAATTTGTCAACTGAAGATCGTACGCCAGAGCGACCGCCAAAGCGTCACTCGCCAAAGTATGTGCAACTCTATGAGCCCGATCCGTTCCATTTGGTGCCGCCCCCTAAAGCAACCGCTGCCAGCTCCAATTCGTACAGCGTCTATGAGGCCGAGCAGGATGATTATGATGTGTTGCCGTCCAGTCGTCCGTCGAAGACACATGAACGCTACAAGAATGTCGCTTCGAAGAAACAAATCGATGCATATGTGGCCGATCAAAAGAAATTACTCGATGATGCATTGAAGTTGGAGCTGCTCAATGATCCAAAGATACAAAAGTATCTCAAGTCGAAGGTAAAGGAAAATGTGCCCGATGGCTTTGAGCTGGATGACTTTGAGACGTATCCGCCCAACTTGAGTCCATCATTTCGCGAGGGTCCGCCATTTGTGAAGCCCACAACGACGCGTTTGCGCCGGCGGCCTTCGGAGCTGAAACGTCCCACAAAGCCGCAAATTATAACGAAGCCGAAACGGAAATTTCGATCGACAGCGTTGGTCATAAATGTGTGAGCGCGTGCGTGAGTCGTGAAAGTGAAAGTGGCAAAGGAATTGACTTAATTAGGTGTTGTAATGCTTCGTGAATAAATTAAATAATTTTAAGTATTGTACAGTTAAATTGTTGTAAAAATAAAACTTTAAGATTGTTTCATCCATAATTACATTTTGGCGTTTCAGTTTCAATGTCAAAGTATGAGAAATCAAAGCAAAGTAATTAACGTTCTTGCTATACAAAAAACATATCAAATCGCAGTCAACCAAAACATGGGCAAAAAATGCAATCGAAGGTTAAAAAATGCACGCAAGGCGAAAAAAACGCAAATGCTAAAAATCACAAAAATTTTAGTTTATATAAAATTTTACAGTTATAAAACTTTGTTCACAATTAATTTAAATTCAGTCACGTCGAAAGAAGATACACTTAACTTTGTTGTAGTAAAATGGGACAATTTTTCTAAGTAAACGGAAAATGTTTATCACCCAGCAAACTGGAATATTTTCAGTGTTTTTTTTTTTTGTTAAAATGTCTTTTATCAGCCATTCCTTGTACTCATCACTTTCTATAATGTTTTTAATTCTTATAGACATTTTTAATATTATGTTTAAATTGTTTTAAAAACGAAAAATATTAAAACAAACACCGGACGCGGAAGCGAGCTTGAACAATTTTGAGGCGGAAAGGCAAAGTTAAACGGACTCGAAAAAAAACAGTTATATCAGTGCTTCGAACTCCTAACCAACACTTAAGTGGAAGAGCTGCCCTTTAAAATTTTTCCATGTTACGCGAAGACATCCAGGATATAAAACAGTTTAGCGCTCAAACTCTAAGACCACTGAATAGCCTTATGTAGCGTGTGTAATAAGCATACATAAGAGTATGTGCAATAAAATTGTCAACACTATCGCGTTTTGTGTTCCAACACTTTTTCATTCGATGAACACTGGGTCGGAATTAATTTATTCTACAAAAGTTGTTTCGAGTTTATGTTTTTGTGAATGCGCTTAAATTTAAGGAGGGAAAAATTAATGGGGTCATTTTGGAAAGAAGAGAGCATCATATTCACTGGATATAAGTTGCACTCGTATACATCCAACAATTCATGCCCAAAAATACTGATTCCGACCCACAGTAATTGTGCGAAAGCGAAGACAACTTCCAAGTTCCCAATTTGACAAGATGACGCGTTTTTGTTTACAAAATGTCTTGTATGAAATCTCAAATCAATAATCCATATACCGATTATCGACGCATTTGATAAGCTTTCTTGCAAATTTGAGTCGTCTTATCATAAATTACTTCCCGCCAAAAATTTCGTTCCAAATCTCCACAGGCCCTTGTCATCTGTAAAATCTCTGCTAGCTCTGAAATTAAGAATTTTCGTTAAACTGACTCACGACACGTGCCATTTCAAGCGAACTTACGCCATTCTAATTCTATATTTATTCTCCTGACACATGATCATTTCCCCAAGCGCATGGCCGTTTTTTTGAACAAAAATGTTAAATTTTCCGAATATCCTCAAAAGCATGCTACACTTACATTAACGGGCCACATGTCACCCTCAATTTCAAGCAAACATACGCCAAATGACTTCCATTTTTTTAATTAACAGCGCTGCTAACCCCCTGTTAGCCCCCTGTTGGGATGCCGGTCTCTCTTTTTCTCTCTTTTGCCCTGTTAAAAATTACTCTCTCAGTTTTAAAGACTTTGCTTCGAACTCATGACCAATGGCAATATTAACAGGGCTAAAGAGAGGAATTGAGAGACCCTGAATTAAAACGTGTGGTAACAGTGTGGTAACAGTAAACAAATTAACATGAACAGGGCGAAATTGTTGGCTTAATGCAAAATCAAATGCAAAAGATGACAGTACTGCAAAGGTTCGCATTCGATCAATAAAAATAAAAGAAATATGGTTTTTATTTTTTTTTAATAATAAGCATTTTTTGTTAAGATGCAATTTGTGAACAAGCCTATAACTTTTTTCCGAGCAAGACTTTTAAAATTTGATTTTATAATAAATAATTATCTCTCTGCACAAAATAAATATGTTTTTACGTTAAAAAAAATGTGAAAAATAATAGTTATGCAAAATTCTTTATTTTCATTATTTTTTTTACGAAATCTTATACAATGTTATTTATACAAAATAAAAATATTACAAAAAAAAAATGGTAACATTTAAATATAACAAAATTCAACGTTCGGGTTTTTTTTAATTAAGTTCAGTAATTATAACAAATAGCAAATAAGTTATTGCTTAAGCGCAAAAAGCGAAAGTGATTAGTTTTATTATTTGTTTCTTTTTTTTTTTATAACTCATTAGCGCCAATCGATTAACTAAAATTCCAATAGTAAATGAGCCACGCCAACAACGTCGTAACAACAAAAGCAAAAAAAAAATAAAACAACAACAAAACTAACCTTGAAAGTCGCACATTTTCTCACATTAAATAATAACAAAGCCAACAAAGAAATATGCAGATGAAAGTAAGTCAGCAATAAATGATACGATTAAGCAGAGCCGCAACATGGAGACGACGTCGACTGTGACCGAAACCGCACATTGCCACACTCCACGTGCCACACTCGGACAGTCGAACACTCTTGACGTTGGCTGCACAAATTATCATAAAAAAAAACACAAAAAAAAATGAAAAATAAAAAAGAATTGTGCAGAATGCGATCGAGTATGAAATTGAGTTGAGAAGTATGCGAAAAAAAACTAAAACAACAATAAAAATGAAGAAGAAGAAGAAACAAATCAAATGAATTATTACAATAAAGTAAGTCATGCGGCACAGCAACGAGAATCAACAGCAACAATTGCAGCAACTGTAATAATAATAAAAAATAAGTAAATGAAAAAAATACTAAAAAGTAAAAAAATCAACAATGTAATAATCATATTATTATTACAAATACGCCAAGGCAGAACTATATGAGCTAAGCGGCGGCATATGAGCTCAGCATGTTAGAAATGATTTTTTTCCGGCTCAAGCCGCACCGTGCCCTCGCCTCAGGCAATTGCGATATCTTGTGCTCTGCAAGCGTCCCTCTGGCATCGGCTTCAACAACATCATGCGCTTTACACTCTTACGTATACGCTTTGTTCTTTGGCCAAGTGGACTTATGTTGTTGCTGTTGCTGCTGTTGTTGTCAGTGGGTGTGGATTCAACTCGTTACGTTTTTGCTATTGGAATTTGCGCTGTCGTTTTTTTTTTCCCCCTTTTTTTGCTTCTTTTTCTTTGCACAATTGGCCGCGATTACTGTCAAAGTTGTTGTTGCTTTTCTAGTTGGCTAAAACCAGTTTACAATTGACATCAAAGAATTCCTTTTGGCTTAAAATCGAAAGTATGTGCTCGTGTTTTGCTTTGTTGTTGTGTAATCGTGCAATAACTTTTTTTTCTATTTTTTTTAATGCTATAACTTTCATACTAAAAATAACGACTGACCAAAGACAAAAGACTTAAGACACGAACTTGCGCACTTGTTAGACCTTTAAAGCTTTGCTTTCTGATTTTTTTTTTTTTTTGGAATAAAAGATTTTCATTTCATCATCATCATCAGCACACACTTACATATTTATTTAATATATAAAAATATCATAAATTTGATGTAACAGCATTTCGAAAGAAGTCATTAAATTACATTACACAAAAAAAAAATAAAATAAAGGAAAAAAAAATATACACACATAGGAAATCACCAAGTTTTAACCTGAAGGCATTTGTGATAATTTTTTCTTTAATTTAGTTTTTTTTTTCATTCTGTTTTTGTTTTTATACGAAAACTTTTTTTTTTAAGTATCACAAAAAGGCATGACGATGAAAGGCAATGTCAATTAGAATGACGATATAATTAAGTCAAATGAAAGAGCAAGACAAGTTGTTAGAAACAAATAGAGCGAGAGAGTAAGAGAAAGAGTGGGAGAGCGTTATAGGAATCGACGTAAGGACATGAAAGAGAGACAAGAGTGTTTTGTGTTCTGGGGTGGGTTGATTTTTATAGTGTTCGCGAACAAGGATAATTACAATATACATATATATGTTTTAGAGTTGGAGGAGGGACAATAATCTCGAGCTAAACAGTTCATACTTCGATAAGCGTCGGCGCGACTACTTAGACCTTGTTGAAGGAGTAGGTGAAACCATCGGGTGTGCGATTCAGCGAGAGTTTGCCGGGCGGCGAGAAACGATGAGGATTCTGTGTTGTCGTTGGATAGTAGGAAGGCGCCGCCTGTGGCTGTGGCTGATGGTATTGTGGCTGAGGCTGTGGCTGATGGTATTGTGGCTGGGGTGCTGGATTGTAGGCGGGCTGTGGCGCAGGCTGGGGACGGTACTGGGGCTGTGGTGCGGGCTGATGATAAGATTGCTGTTGATTGAATGTCGGATCGTTGTAGCGTGGATCATAGGAGCCATCATCATAGTCGTTGCTGCCGCGGTACGAAGGCTGTGCGGGCGCTTGATACTGTTGTGGCTGTTGTGGCTGATATTGCGATTGTGGCTGATAGCCAGCGGTGGGCACGGGCTGTGGTGGTGCGGGCGGTGCGACGGGCAAATGATCACCAGCGGCTTGGAATCTACAAAGATGAAATTTGGTTTGATGTTTGAGTAAGTTGTTGCAAAATATTTTATTTTCTTCTTCTTTTTCTATAGTTCTATCTGTGTTTTGTGCTCACCCATTTTTGCCGGCGGTGTAGGAGATCGTGCGTCGCTCACCAGTCGGATCGACATAACTGTAACTGCCATGACGTGTGCCATCGGCATCGGTCTCCTCTTTGAAGTTAATGCCATCCTCCTGTGTATAGGCAGCGCCGAATTTACCATCGCCAGAGAGATAACGTTGCTCACTAATAATGGCCGCCGTCTTGGGATCTTGATTGTAACCCTGACTGGCCGCGAACGCAACCAAAGTGGTCAATGCGAGCTGTGCGTTTGGATTGGAAATGAATTTGAATTTTTATTAATCTATAAATTTTATGCACTTTTTTTTAATTTCTTTTTTTTTCAAAAAATATAAAAATTTCACTTCACAAAAATAGCAAATAAAACTCACAAAGCGTAACATTTTGTTTTGTTGGTTTTTTTTTTGTATTATAATATTATATCCTTTATAAGCGACAACGTAAACTGCACTCGATTTTGTCAGTTGTGAAAAATGCCAATTATTAAAATCCAATTGCCTATACGTTTGTGTCCGTTGTAAAGGAGCTTAATTAATTTAAAAGCGCGCGGCACGAAATGATCAAACTTCGAACAGGACTAAGCTGTTGCGAATGGTGTGTGTGTGCGTGTGTGTATGTTGATCCAACGAAACCGACAGCAACAGACTTATTAATGAACTGCCTTCCGCAACGGCGACGCGTTGACTTTTATACCCCGAATGGACGGGGTAAACCTTGGTCACTACGGTAGTTAAAGTGTTGTGGTTGTTGGTGTTGTTGCCGTTGTTGTAATTGCTTTTCTTGTTGTTGCGGCTACTTGCTCATATCTCGTTGTTTTACTTGTCTTTGTATGTGTGCTTGTCTGTGTTTGTATTTGTATCTGTGTATATGAACAATAACAAGAATTGAGCTAAGTGCTCCAATAAGTCAACTTTAGCAGTGCCAAAAGCAACAACAACGCCACCAACAACAACAATAATGCAGCAACGCCAACAAGCATGCTTTAAATGCTTTCGTTGTTATTGTTATTGTTGTTGTTGTTGTTGGCGTTCAGTCGCACACCTTTTCAGCCGCTGTCGCAGTCGACGTCGCTGCCGCCGTCGTTGCTGCTCAAGTTGTTTTACCAGTTTCTGCCCATTTGTTGCTTTGATTTTCATACGCCTTTTTCAACATTATATCTTACACATTTTCAACGCTTTTTTTACAACAAAAACAAAAAAAAAAATAGAAAAAACAAAACTTTTATATGTTGTTTTTTGTTTAATTAATAGAAATAAAAACTGAAATGCACTTAAGTAATATTTTGCACTCGAACTTCGTCAAAACAAAAGACTTAAGCAACAAACTTGCTACTTATTTTTTTATATATATTTTTTGCTAATATCCCGCTGTTTTTTTTTTTTTTTTTATTTTGTCTTTATGCATGATGTAAGTCATTTGACTTTAATTGTAATAATCATAAACGCAATTTAATTATGCCAAACTAACACAGCTGTAAACTTGTTCTTTTGTTTTCTGTTTATTGGCCAAACCCCAAAGCAAACAATAACAATTGCAATAACAGCAAACACCACAACAACAACAACTAATAATAATAAAAAGTAAAGATAAAATGATTGCAACAAATACGCTTGAGGCATGCAAATTTGATGATAAAAAAAAAAACCAAAAAAAAACTACAAAAACAAAACGCAACAAGTACCAAAATAGTCGTTGCTGATTTTTGATTTAGACATTTTTGGTGTGTGGTCCTCCTGCTCCGTCGGCATGTTAATCTGCGCTCATTCCTTATACACCTTTTCTACATTTTTTTTTTTCTTCCACAACTGTTTGTGTGTGTTTGTAAGCCAAACATTTGTAATTGTAATGTTTTGCTAGCTTTTTATTTCTATTTTTAAACGCTCAAACAAGTCTTTTGATTTGCAATCAACAAAAAGAAGTATTCAGCTCGGCTAATAACTCATATGGTAATACAAGCGACAGCGTTGCTTTGCCAATTTTGTGCCGACTTTGAGGCTTGGTTCGATAAGTTGTGCTCATATTGCAAACACTAAGAAGACAATTTTGCTTGATTTGTTAAAAAAAAAAAATACGTTGGGAGATCAAGACAGCGCACGCCCACACACAAATACAAGCACACACATATTAAATTCTATTGCGGATTTGAAAGTGTTTTGTATAAACAAAAAAAAAAAAATAGTAAATGAGAAAAAAAAAAAAAAAAAAAAACCTTTAAAAAAATAAGTTGCTTGTTTAGCGCATTTTGTATCCAAATCAGTTAAATTTTTTTTCTACCTATTAAAGAGACAACATTCTGAACGCTGACAGCGCCACGTGCGCACACTCGATTATGTGGCATGATTATGCAAATGGTGCAAGCACAATAGGAGGAAGAAAAAAAAAACACAAGCAGCCTTGACACGCACACGACATGTAAGCCGAAAAGACAACAAATTAGCGCAAAAGACTAAAAAACCAGCAGGATTAGTAGAAAAATCGTTGAGAAAACAAGATGTTAATGAGTTGCGTTGAACACTTTTTCACATGAGAAGCGCAAAGCACTAAAATTACTTATTATCGAAAAAAAATGAGTATGTTGTGCATGTGTGAGTGTGTGTGGTACCACAAATTAGAACCTCATACATTACTCATTTACACTATTTGCCCTTTAGCCGCCGCCATTGACAAAATCATCAACATTACTTTTTGAAAACCATCAAAACATGCAACGCCTTCTCTGCGGGCGGCCGGGCGTTTGTTTGCAATCACGCTGAGTATGTGTGTGTGTGTGTGTGTGTGGAAAGTGAAAATTAAATCAGTTGACAAAGCATACTTAACGAATGCAAATAATATTGACGATGGGCGATGGCGCTGGGCGATGGCTTGGCACTGATAGCGTGTTGACTGTCGCCTGAGAAATCTCATACGCCTGATCACTTCGCCATCTTAGCGCGTCTATGCGATTAGCTGCGGTATGTAAAAAGAAGGGATGTGCTTGAAGTCGAGGGGGTTGCTAGCTTTGCTTATCATGTACGTTCGGTCGCTGCCTTTTTGATTCGAAGGCGTTCGCAACCGGCACTCAATAAAAATACAGCGCAAAATATAAAAAAAAAAAATACACAACAGAAAATTTGTTATTTTTACGCAACTTGCAGTGAGCGCTTGCTACATTCAGCGTTGCGGCAATGAGGGTGCACACAAATCTATGTCAGAGGGTTGCAATTTAACATAGCAGCGCCTCAATATGTCAGCACAGCATTAAAGGCAATATTTTGCATGTTACTTAGCCTCAGTAGATTTTGCCCTATGCATCTTATCTCCTCATTTACTCACCATGCTGGCTATCTCTCTTACGCTTTGACTCTTGCGCCCTTTTTAAATTATTTCAGCTGCTGTTGCCAACTCAATACAGCTCGACCAACGCACACACACACATACACTCACTCACTTAGTACCAACACAATTGCGTTTATTTGTAATTTAAGAAGCATTCGAGCGTTTGAAATCGACTCTTCTGACTCTTTTGCATTGTCCTCATGCTATCTCTACCGTGAATCCCTGGTGTTCTTTTATACTACATGTATATACTCGTATGTATGTATGAGAATGAATAAAAAAAAATGAAAATCAAAAGTTAGAAGGTTAACAATTCATGCATTGTTCACCCAACAAATGAAAAGAGATATCTGAAAATTGCTGTTAAACGCTTATCGCTGCAAGTTGATCTGAGAGCGCGCAAAAAAAAAAAGAAAAAAATAGTAAAATAGAAGTCAGAATCAAACTCGCTAAACTTGTTGAGTAACACGATATGCCGGATAGGCGCAGCCACGTCACTTCGCCTGACTGTTTGTCTGTCTGTCTATTATTACCATTAGACTTGTTGTTAACGCTTCTGACCCTGCACGGATTTCGTCAAAAGTCAGCATTTACATTGACTTAAATTGTGGCATGTAATACAAGACGACGACTTTGCTTTCAGCCGACAAAAATTTCGCAGTTAATTGCGCAGCTGTCGAATATTTGAGTCCTGTGGGATTAACATCGAACCCAAAACAGTTGCCAATCCGCAAAGTGCAAAACATGTCGTCGGCCTTGTAGACTCGCCAAAGCATCAAGACGTCAACACATCAAAGCTTAGTCGCACTTTTAAAGCTGTAAAATTATTAGTTGTTAGTTGTCTGCTTTAATTACTCAGCAGTTAAGCAGCAACTAAGCGCAAAATAGTGTCACTGGACCAGTTTTGCTTCAAATCATGGCTGAAGTTCATAAAGTTTTTGCTTCTTTGTTGCTTTTTTTTTTCGTTTTTTGCACATATGCCTTTTGCAATGTCGGCAGCGCCTTTTTTATGCCGAACCCAAAGTCATGTCTCAGCTCAGTTACAATATCAAGGTCAATATCGTTTCGGCCTATGGCGAATTGGCATGTCTGCGGCATTTTTGTGCTGCCATTCGACGGTACGAAGCCAAGTTGCGGCATGCGACATGCGTCAATGCATGTTGCGTGCTTGTGCGTCGGCGCGAACCTGTTTGGCGTTTTTGCGCATGCGTAGCGGTTTTAGTTAACTGACGCATTGCGTTTTATTTTTTCCTCTTTAGTAGCGTGCGATTTATCAGGTTTTTATTTTCCGCCGCTAGCAAATGTGTCTACTTCCGCATTGCGTAGCTAACGATGACGCGTCTTGGGGTGAGAGGCGGCAAGGCGCGTTAAGCTACTGAGAATGCAAATCCATTTTTTTTTTGCGTTGAACGTGTTAATCATTTTTAAATTGTTTTAATTGAAATTTGCATTGCTTGAAATGCGAGCAATTTCAGGCATAGAACATTGTCTTGGCTGAGCTACTTTAACGAGTGTCGCATGAAGAATGACCGGAAGTCGTAACAACTCAACTACAATTACAATTCGAGAAACATGTTAAGGTAAATTCATTTTGAAACCATATATAAAATTGATTCGTTAAAAAATTGTTCGTTTCCTTAATGAATTTCCTTAATTTATTCCAACGTTATGGCTTTTTATACGAATTCTTATTGAGTATTGAAAAAGAACTGTAAAAAAAAACATGTAAAAAGTGCAAGGAAATATTTTTGGCATCTCTGGTTTAACCTTCTGTTTATCTGTTTGGGACATGTATGCATGTATCTTCCTGAACCTTGAGATTTTGCATTTCGAAAGTTGTTCTCCGACTCAGACAACAATGTAAATGACCCTGCATTGAAGTTCATTGCCCAAAAAGCATCCTTGGCGATTTCTTTTTTTTTTTGTTGTTTCATTTGTCAGTTGGCGTTAAGTGAAAGGTTTCAAAACATTTAAGCCTAACATGGCTTATTTTATTAATAGCAAAGTTAATTATAGCACAAGCCATTCAAACGGAACAAATATGATTAATTTAACGGATGTTAACCAATAAGAAACTGTCGCAACGAATTATATTCAAATTGACGCAATTCAATCAATAACAATAAAGCGAAAAAACCAAAAAAATAAAAAAAAAAAAACAAATACATTTTCAATGTCAACGATTTCGTTTTGACATGACAACAAGTAATCAATTAAGTTGCAATAATGACAGCAACAACAACAACAAAACATAAAATTTGATATCAAAGCCAAAGTGGCGCGCGGTAATTGTAGACACCAAAAACAGACCAACGCAAGCTGACAATGTCATGTGACATACATACATGCGAGAGTAAGTCAAGTCAAAGTGCAAGAATTCGTTATGAAAATAATAACATGTAAGATATTATATTGTCTTGTATTGCTCTACATAAAAAGTGAGATAAAAGAAGTTGAGAGTGTATGTAAAAGAGCTGAAGTACAAGTGGCGATTGATGTGAAGAGAGCAAGTGCGGCCAAGCAGCAAAGTAACGCAACGCATGTGCAGAGAGCATGACGTAGCATGAAATTATTGAATTCCATAACCGCGCAGCAGCGAACGCCACAACAACAACAACAACAAATGTGGTTTAATACATTTCACAGGTGAGTTGTCGTTCATCGAGATGACGCTTATTATTTGGCTTGTTTGCGTTCAATATGCTTAATTAGCGTTGAAGGAGCTCAATGCTCAAGTAGTTGTGCCACTTGCTGTCTGTCACACGCAGCATCCTATGTTGTTGTTGTTGTGGTTTTAATATTATGCCAATCATAATTACGCTCGCTCAAATGCCTCAATTGTGGGCGTTTAAATGAGAGCAGCAAAAAGCGAAAATGATTTTTAATTTTGTTGATTTAAGCATTTGAAGAAATAATAAATTCTGTGTTGATTTCATTTTTAATACGTTTATTAATTGAGCACGTTGGCAGGTGTGAAGTTGTTTTCTATTTGACGCTGGATTATTGATAAATTGAAATATTTATCATGAATATCAAATGAAATTAATTAGTGAACATGATTCTACAACTTATGAAAACATTTCATAATAACTTAATGTCAGAAATGATACAATAACATTGAAAAATATTTCTTTTAATTCTCATATTCTCTTATTATTGTTATAAAATTATTACTGTTTCAAGAACTATTTCTAAGAGACAAAAATGTTTTGAAATTCAACTCAAAATCTGAGTGTAGTGCATTTCATTGCCGAGTATACCCCAACGTATTATGTTTCGAAGCTTACTTAGCCTTGACATGACTGCAGGTGTTCTAACATTTGTGCATTTTGTGAGATTTTTAATATCTTTCGTATAAAAATTCGCAACGGAAATCAATTTAAGCCTCTTTAATTTGAGTATCCAATTTTTTTTTTAATCTTAATCTTTAAAATCAATTGCTATTTGATGAAATTCTCTTTGACATTTGTGAATGTAATTTTTATTTCTTAATAATAACAGCAATGCAATTGAAATGTCAAAGCAGTAAAATGAAATAAAAATACACAAAAAATAGAAAACCGTTGCAACCATAATCTCAAGACAAGCTAATCACATCCTTATTACATAAAACTGTCGCAATTTTGGCCAAACATTGCACAACTTCAAATGTCAACCATAGAAAATTTGTTTATTTTACTTAAAAAAAAAAAAGAAAAAGAAGAGCAAAATAGCTGACAAACAAGCAATTAACTGCAGCAGAAAATCAAAAAGTAAATAAAAACCCAAAACAACAGAAGGACTTTTCTTTCGTTTTTTTCTGTGTTGTCTGTTTTGCAATGAAATTCTTGCAAGTTGTCTTTGTGTTAGTGTGTCGTGGTTACGGCAACAACGAGACCAACAAAATCCGAGTATAATAATGAAATAAGCCGTAGCTGTGCTAATATTTCCTGCGCATGCGCAACATTACCACTCCTTCGCCTTCGGCGTCCACCCGCTTCACACAGTAGTCAAATGCTTGCTGTCGTTTTGACAGACGCTCAGCAAAAATCAACAGTTAAAGCCATGCCAAGTATGACTGACAACGGCCGCGTTGCACAAAAGGACGATGTCTTCACTTCGTCTTGCATCTTTTTCTTCTTTTTTGGAAAACATAAAGACTGCGGTTGATTTTTTCGTCTTTACTTTACTTTTCTTTTCATTTTTTTCCATTGAAAGTCCTTTTTTTCTTTTTGGTGCATCTTTTTTTTATTGTTTCTTGGCAATTATTTTGCAATTTCTTTTGCTCGGCTTTGTGCCGCTCACACAACTGTCAATAAGGCTTATTGCTCATTGGCCGTGTTCGCATTCAGTTTTGTTACTTTTTTTCGTTTTTCATTGTTTCGACTTACAAGCAATGAAAATATTTACCTTTGCCAACGTTCGCCAATCGTCAATACAATTGTTCTTGTTGTTGTTGTGTGTTGTTGTTGTTATTTTTAGTGTACGTAAATACAATTAAAAGGTTTTTCGAAACTAATTGGTTTCAATTATTTCGGGTTTTTGGTCAAACACCAAAGACAGCATGGAAATCAATCAGCCGCCTTGTTGGCAACTCAACTCAGCTTCGGGAAATACAATACAGCGATCGATACAGTGATCTGCTACTGATTTCAGTGCGCTAAATTTCCAATTCATTGCGCTCAAATTAATTGAAATGTGAGTGCTGAGTTGATGTTTCATAAGCAATCACGAAATTTTGATATTTTTATCAGTTGTTTCCAAGAATTGATTATTCTTAAAATCAATTTTAAATGAGTCTAAAATTTCCTTAAAATTTATGTGAGATTAACTTTACAAAGGGTTTCAATAATGACATGTCTTATTCATTTATTTTGAAAAATTAATTTTTCAAGACCAAATTTTATAAATTTTCAATTATTTGCTACATTCATTTATTCAAGCATTTTTCATAAAAAATTAAATTCAAATTTTTTTATGTGATTTGATTATTTTTATTTCCATATTTTTTGAATCAAACTTTTCCAGTACCATTGTATCCAACTGACCTTGCATCACTACAAACAATACCCTGATAAAACAACTTATTTTATTATAGCATAAATATGTATTTGCTTTCAACTGTTTCCCAATCAAAATTAAACCCCTAAAAAATGAAAACAAATCCATAAATGATAAACCACAATAATGAACAAAATGATGAAGTGAAGTGAAATCTACTCAACTACTCACGACATTTAATACAGTTATTATTGCGTTCCCAGCGCGAATTATGAAAACAATTTGAGCATTTACATTAAGTAAATACAAACCAAGCCGCACCACCGCCGCTGCCACCCCTAAAGTATTAAGCAGATGAGACCAGTCGAAACAGTTGCAATATGTCAACCTCAACGCTCATTAAAATTAAACGAGCCAACGCACAAAATACCAAAAACAACAAAAAATGAAAAAAAAAATTAAATTGTTGACAAGGTCTATGAATATGATGAGGCCCGAGTCTGAGCCTCATTGCCGCAATTCACTTCACGTGACATTGTCACATCATAATTACGGACAAAAGAGACATGCGCGCATCCCTTGAGCACGTCCTTGCTGCCCTTACTTTCACTCTATTTATTTTTTTATTTCGTTCTACTTTTTGACAATTTAACCGTTGCGTCAACGGCTCTCAAGTGTGATCCGTTTGGTAAATATACAAACGCCGATACAGAACGATTTTTTAAGCCGCTCGTCTTAACGTTAAGCATTTTTTTGTTGTTATCACCCGCCACCCCTTATGCATCTTTATCCTCAATGTCGTCAACGTTGCGCATCATGGCAAAGTAATAAGGACAAGCACAGCCCACATGAAGCTGACAAGCCAAACCAAGTCGAGTTGAGTTGAGTTCTGTTGAGTTGTGTTGAGTTGAGGCAAGTCGAGTCGAGTCAGTGTTGTCGCCTAATGCGATCCGCGTGAATTGATTGCTGCCATTTTGGCATTCGTTGTTAATCCCCGCACTGTGCGCCCGCTCTCTCGCTCTGACCGACCGCTTTCGCACCCGTTGCAACTCATAATGAATCGTAATAACGATGCAAATATTTTCGAAAAGTGTTCAAGGGTACTTCAGAAATTAGTTCCCATGTAAGCGCTTAAATTGAAAATGGTTTTTTATGCTTGTAGCGAACTTTTTTTGTCATCTCTTTTTTTTCATTATTGCTGTTATTGTTGTTGTGCCGTTTAATCTGCTCTGACAGACGCAAGCGAGTGAGCGTTTTAGCGTGCCAGCTTGCGTTAAACTCAGTCACAGTCAGTCATTGTTTTCCACCGTCAATTGCAATGTCAGAAATCACGTGAACATTTTGTCACCAACAACACTTTATAACAACAACTGACGACAATCAGCCAAGCCAACAAGCGCATATGTCTTCTCGCTTGCTCATTCAGCCGCTCGCATTGCGTGTGTCCCATTACGGGATTAGTCAATGTTGAAATCCTTTTTGTGTGACAAAATGGTCGTAATGGCAACGCAATTGTGGCATTATGACTGTGGCTCTTCATCGATTGTCAGTTGTGGCACTTTAGATTTTTGATTCAAGTGTTATCAACGATAAAAAAATGTTGACAGAACTGCTCAAGATTGATGCAATTCTCGAACGGCGTTAGGCTTTGCTTATGAAAATTCATTTTTTCCTTGAAACTTGACAGAAGGTTTACTGACAAAACATTTTGAAGAGATGCTGAACATTTATAGAATAGATTTTGTTAACTTTTAGCATTGTAAGTATTTGAAAAGCTGTTGGTTGAGAAGGGTGAAATGAGGTGCTTGCTTAAGGCGCAATTGAGAAATTAAAAAAAAAGGAACATTTGTTTAGACAAATAAAGAACTTTTATTAAAATAAACTATTTCTACATATGTATATACTATATTCATAGAAGCCTTGGGTATTCAACCAACATGCTCGAAAATTTTAAGTTCACCAGTATATAAAATAAAGAAAATCACTTTCAAATCATTGTATATAATTTTTTAATAACAAAATTATGAAGAAAAATCAAATTCAACAAACATTCAATAAAGATTTAATAATCAAAGCACAATTTTCAAATGATGCGTGATAAAAATATATTACATTTACTTATATGTATGTACATATGAATAATTTATCTTCAGATATCAGATACATCAGATACTCATTTGTGCCTTTCGCACAGCATCCTTGCCGCCAAAAAACTTTAAGATCAAAATAAAAGATATAATTAACACGAACCAATTTGTCGTCAGCACATGAAATCTCGCTTGCAACAAAAGTCATTAGCATATAAATTAACTATTGTACAAAGAAAATAGTTATTGTAAGCAAAAAAAAAAAAACAGATAGAAAGAAATCCGCACAAAAACCATTTTGAGCGCAGAAATTAACCACCCTGCAAATAGAGCCATTTCCATTAAGCAAAAGATACAAGCAAACACACACACACACAAACATCAGCACCAACAAAGAGACAAAATCAAAAATAAGGAGAGATAATGGACTCGAAAACTGGCATTTGTGCCTTATGGCACTCAACACAAATTGAAATCAATTCTTTGCCGGTTTCGGTTTTTTGTTTTTTGCTTTTTTGCGCATCCTTTGTGTTGCCTTCGGGCAGTGATGCGCATGGAAATTGTTTTTTTGGGCTTACACAATTTGGTTGAGCATATGCGAGGCCAACAAGCTCCATGACGCAATGGCTAAACGGACCTTTTCGGTTATTACAAATCTTAATTGACTTTGGTAAATGTTAAATGTGAAAAAAATGAAGTGGTTAACGGCACTCGAAGGGAGCTTAAGGCATTGCGATTGCGACTTCGATTTCTTGATGTCATATTAGCTTTTGTGCTTGTGTTGTTTTAGACGAAAGCGTCCCTTTTCTTTTTTGTGGAAGCGATGGCATGGGAACTTATAAGTGCGCTAATTAAGTTGTCATATGAGGTCATCAGCTTTAACTGAACCCTCTTGATTAGATACTAGACGTTTAAACACTAACCCCACACCCAACAACAGCCCAAAAGCATATTTAGTCAAGCCACCCCCATGAAAAAACACACAAAAGTTTGAAACTTTTCAACTTCCGGTCAATGAAGCAGGTGCTTTTGTCCGACATTGGGCGTTGTCAAACTACAAATGTCGTGACATCAGGTGCATCTTCAATGGCCAGACCGCGACCCATGTGGGTGGGGGTCACTGCAGTGCACATCACTGTAGTGCGATGAATGAAGCTATTACCATATTAGTACCAAAAATACTAACTAACGGGGAAATTGTAACAAAACTAACTAAACTAACTCAAATATTGCACGCTATGGCGGTGACAAATGAGCCTGGGAACAAAAAGTTCAACAGCAAAGTTGACCATTGAACGTTAAAAAGTGAAACTCATGAAAATCGTATTCAATGCGAGTCATCGGCAAAGGCAACGGCAAAGCCAGCCAGACGACGGTAGTAAGGCAATGAGTAGTCGATCATGTAACACAAATTGTATAAACACCTTCATCAATGAGGCCATATGTCAAAATAACGAATCGCACAATGCACAAGGCTCAGTCCAAGCGCTAATGAGGGATGCAGATGCAAACAGGGTGAGTACTTCGACGACTATTGATGCATTCCAAAGCAGCGGCAACAGCAACGTTGAGTGTAATGCAAACAGGCGATAACGTCATCGTCATCATCGTCGTCGTCGTCGTCGTCGTCGAGCCAAACATACTTGAAAATGTAACAAATCGACTTTGATAAAACTTCAGAGCAGCTTTCGTATTGCATTGAGTTTGCGCACATGTTGCAATGTTTAACCGCAAAAGTAAGCAAATCACACACACACACACACACACATGCATACAAAGAAAAGGGTGTATTTGAATTTGATTTAGTATTGCAGCGCGTTGGCACTTTTGATTAAGAGTATACCACTTAAGTATCACGCCGCAAGCCTCGCCGTCACTCTCTCGCTCGCTCACTCATTAGGGTCTCATTTGGTACTGTTACGCTCCCAGGATATCGAAGTGCTCCCGAAGTAACAAACAGTAAAAAAAAAAAAAAAACAAAAGGGGTTGTAAAATTTATTGGCAAACCAATTTTTGAAGCGCTTTTGTTCGTTGAACGCCGTGAATAAGCCACAAAGGATCAACAATGCCCTGGAAATTATCAAGCACTTCAAATGCTCAAGTGCACACACACACACACGCTTTGATTTTGGTTATGCAAAAATTATAATTTCAATAGCGGCAACTATGTTTCAATTCGTTCAAGTGTTGCGTCGATCGTTGTGATCGTGTGTGTTCGAAGCCTTCGTGGCAGCTCTCGTTTCTCACTCTCATGCATGCCATGCCATTCAAGTGCTTTTTGGCTGCATAACTTCAGACTGAGTATGACAAACTTGAGCATTGGCACTGCCAAGGCTGGAACACACACACATATAAGCACGATCTACACGCTAGACACGGTGGTCCATGTCAGCTTTTGATTGCAGCAACATCATGAAGGCATGAACTCAACTCAACTCAACTCAACTTCATACAATTGGCAACCATGAGCTGCAGCTCATGTGACACTTGTTAGCTGTCAATCGCCAAGCAGTTTGCCAACCATCCAGCCAGCCAGCCAGTCAGTCAGCCATCAAGCAACAAACAACTTATGCGGGCAATTGCTACTTTCTTGAGGTTAAACGCAAATTGTTCTTGAACCTCCTATTGTCTGCTCAACGAGTACGCGCGCTGATCGACATATTTTCACATATTTGGCATTGAGGTTTTCTCACCTCCAGGAGGTCCACTCATCACAATGCCATGACACTTCTTCTTCTGACAGTCTTTAGAAAAGTTTCAATGCGTTTCACTGAGTTGCAACAATGTAAACCATAAAAAAGTGAAGAGATTTACTTGGACTTAGGGATTTTCTTTTCATTATTTCATTTTTTGCAAAGATGTGTCGCTGTAAAAAGATCGTAAGTGCAAATCCTTGAGTATTAGCGTCGTGAATTTCAATATGGTTCAATGATTTTGATTACTTTAAGGCGGCAGCAAGAAGTTCATGTTTCTAACGTTATTAGGTCGGGCTCATGTTGATGATACTTGAGGATGTCAGTAAATGCTTTTAAGCAATCGAAAAAAAAAAACTGTTGAAGTAATTACTTTTATTAGTTTGAGTTTAGTTTGGTCACAGACAGATCAAAACTTTTATCAGGGTGACTGACTGTGATGTGTCAATACATTAGCTTCTCACGGCTTAGCGTCTTTTTATAACATTTGTTTATATGTCTTCATAAAATTTCAATATGTATCTCCAAAAATGAGAGTAAGTATTTTTGTAGAAGATATTGAAAATTAGCGATAGATAGCAATGATTATGATTATTGATTTCCAATTGTTTGTTAGGCATTTCAAGGCTTATTTCAAATATATTTAAAAAATTTTAAAGTATTTCTTAAATATTATAATTTTTTTTTTCAATAATCAGCACATTTAAGTAAACTATCTTGAGCTAACAGCATATTATTCAACTAATGAGTTCCATAATGAGTTGCATTGTTTGTGGCCCAACGCCAAATTACCTCAGTTTAGCTAATGAACAAAGGCACGACGGGTTCGTATTGCATGAACATAATAGATGCAAACAACTTCGACAACATGCAAAACTGCAATTGTATGAAAAAGAAAAACATTGATTTTCTGTGGAAAAACGTTTGCCCACTAAAGTAAGTTAAGCTGCCAGCATGCGCAAATGGCAAAAATTTAAATAGAGGTATTAGACGTAGCAGAAGCAGAAGCACTGAGCCGAAAGATCAGCTTAGACCAAACGGAGCTGGACATAAGCCACAATCATGCTTTGCAGCATGCTCGCCCACTGACATCGGTTTATCTGAGCGGCAGATATAGAAACAATTGATCTGACGAACGATAAGATGAGTGAGCGAACTGAGATGAATACGGCAGCGGTGGCGGCGGCGACTACTGTTATTTGACTTTTGCCGTACAGCGACTTCGCTGCGTTGAATACGTGTATCAGCTTATTGACAAAGACGAACGAGCACGAACGATGACTTCAGGTACAAACGGAAGCCGGATTTGCTACCGCAATGCAAAGACATCCAGGCAGACAGTCGGGCAGTCAACCAGTCAGTCAGTCAGTCAGTCGGACCGGCTAGGGATCAAACGGATGTTGTACGTATTTTGGCTTAAAGATGCGCTCATTTGTACGTATTTGAAAACAAAGGCGTTGCAACAAAGGCCACGTTTTTAACTATTTAGCAAAAGGGTAATCCGACCCATTAAAATTTATTTGCATACTCATATTTTTGTTTTACTAGGTAATTGCGAAAGGATAAGCAACGAAATGAACCCAGCCCCTCCACAGCGGGTGCGAATCAACGCAGCAAAGCATAAGAACAACTGAGTTTGTGTCCTGACCAGCATTGGCTTGAGCTGAGAGAACCTGTTAGCCTGTGAGCCGACACCTGCCTGCGCGAGTCATGCTAAGCCAACGCACACTCACACACACACTCAGACAAGCACGCTGACGCTTACGCGAATTTGTTTAATCGTAAGCGTGCGCAGCCGCCTCATTGAGTCGTTGCTCAGTTCTGGATTACTCAACGAATCAGTGACAAATCTATGAATTAACTGAGTTAGTGAAAATCCGCGTGCCGATGTGGACGCCGCAACACACTCACACACAACGACACTTGTTCGTCTCACAAATTCCCGTGAATCATTCTGCTCGTGCAGGAGCGTGAAGCTGCTGAATATGAAAGACGCTAAAACCGTAGACGGATTAATTCTGCGTTTAACCGCGTACACACCCACAATGCACGACTGTGTCTGCTTGATCACGGCAGAAGTCTTAGAAGCGAACGACTAAAACTGAGTTTGAGTTCGAAATGAGATGAGTAGTTCGAGCCAGACTGCGATTTAAATCAGTTCAAGTGGTGCTTCTGTCAAAGCCATCGGTTTAACTAAACTTGATTAAGACAAGTCGCGATTAAGTGGAGACGTTGTGAGATTAAATGGATACTTGACTTCAGTTGAAGCACGCAGGTTTGATTGCTAAGACAGGATTGACTAACTTGTGACTTCAAATACGATTTTCTTGAATTAAAATTTCTACAAGTTAAAGATCAAACGCTGTCCACACTAAAAAAAGGTGTCAATCGTTAATTTTTTTGCACAACTTTTTTGTTCCCATTTTTTTTAATATGCGAAAAACTCAACAAATTCATTTTGCCAAATAATAAAAGAAATGAAAACGACAAATTAAGTCGCCAAACAATGACAGCGAACAATAACGAGAAGCAACGTCACTGATGACAGAATGATGAGGATTAGGACAACACACACACACACACGCACACATAGAACTCATTATGCCACAACAACAACAACATCATGACAAAACAACAATTTGCCAAAATACAACAATTGCAGTCAGGCTCTGCTGAGCGAGTCTATTAAAAGTCTAAAGGCAGATAATAAAGGGCCATTAGTTCTTAAAAGGGCTCAGCCCAGTGAAATGGGCGAAAAAACAAAGCGGAAAAAAGCAACAACAACTACAATCAAAAAGAAAGAAACACGAACACATTCGCTATTGTTGTTGTTGCTGTAGTTGTCGATCAAAAAGCCGCGCAAAGCCGATCGCCTATGCCAAATGAAACCGCCAGGACCAAAGAAAAGTATGTCAGCTCTCGCATACACACATACACACACACACTGCCAACTGACTGACTCTCAAAGTGACTCGCAAACGCATCATCAGCGAAGCATATTTAATTTTAAATCCCTGCAGGCAACTTTGGGTGCTCGACTCGACTCGGCTCGGCTCGACTCGACGCACCATCGACTTGTTTTTGGCTTTTTGCTTAGGGTTGTTTTTCTCATCATTATCAAACTCGTTGTAGTTTCGCGTGTGCGTTTATTTGCTTTAGCCTTAATTTCAACAGAATTTGCAGACAACACCAAACATCAAAAACTATTCGTAACTGTTCGCACTGTCGTAGTTGCTTGCACATTGCACACAATTGTTTATTCAGCCTCTGACTCACTCTCAGCCTCAGTCTCAGTCGATGAAAATTCATTTAACGCGCCATTTTGATTTGGATTTATACTCCCGGTTATCTTTTCTATGCCAAAAGGATTTTATTCGTATGTGTATGTGTGTGTGTGTGTGTATGTTGATGGCTGCGTGCCTGGCATGAAAAAGTCACAAAAGTGAATTTTTGCTTTTTAACTTTTTGAATTTGGTTCAATGTTTGTATGTATGATGAATGCAGCCGGCAGACGTTGGAGCGTCAAGGTGATTGCCATGACGGCTGCTTGTCGTTTTCAATTTTAATCCAGAATTTAATCGCTGATGCGGAAAACTATGTTAATTTCATTTGGTTTTATTCGAGTGAAGACACTATGCTACAAAGCGTTTTCCTAATTAGTTTGTGATTATAAAAGAGCATGATATTGTATGACTCCTCATATGCTGAAATCTGCAAATAAGTTCACTTTTAATGAAAGGCAGAAGCTACTAACGATCCAAACTTCTAACCAAACTTCAGTAAGCTTTATTTCAAAGCAGAAATTATAAACGATCACAGCACGATCTATTTTTTGGTATCATTATTAAGTGGAATTGCTGACCTAAAAGTATGCTTTGTTTTTGTAACTAAATATTCTTTGGCAATCTTACAAATGTTTTTTTTTTTTTTTTATATTTTATTTAAAACATACGGGGTAGTCAAAATACCTCTTTATAGTCTTAGTTGCTCTTGATTCAGCACAGAAGGGCGCGCCGGCTAGATCTTAGGCTAGCTTTAACAATACAAATGTGGATTGCTCGGCATGAAAGCCAAAAACAGGCAACCTTTCTTTAGCCAACTCGCAGCCATCAAGTATTTTTTACCAAATAATATTCGTCTTCCCTTGAAGCCTTCTTTCTTCACACTTCTGACAAATGCCGACGGCACCATGAAATAATGAAAAAAATATATTTTTTATGTTTTTAAAACGTTTACTTTTTGTTTAGCAAATTTTCTTCTTAGTCTATATATATAGTATGGATAGTAACTTAAACTAAATTAGCAAAATTGAATTAAGATCACTTAAGAAATCGTATTCCAAATTAGTACTAAGGCATTGCTTTCGCCGTTTCTATGCAAAAAAACACACTCAAACTTAATAAGTTTTTATCAGATTATAAATTTTTTTAAGCTTTCTGCAGCACTTCACTGTTGAATATTGTCCGAATTGTTAGTCAGATACACAAAAATATATATCACAGTTTCCAGCACTTTTCATCTATTACTGCTCCGCACAACCCACGAACTAAATAAGGCACTTCAAGTGCGCAAAGTTTCTCTTGTCAGCATTTTGTTATTGCTTTTTGCTTCTAATCGCCGACGGCAAAAAGCAACGCTAGTTGGCTTAGATTTTACGCTGACTATACATGTCGGAGATGAGACGCACAATGGTGATGTCGCCGATGGTCTTACGAAAGAACAATTCCTCGATGGTGAAGCCGGAAATTTTCTGCATGTGTGAGACGATGCCGAGCAGCGTTTGGAAGCGCATCGGTTGATTGGGATGCGTGCGCAGTATGTATGAATGCAACGCATTTCGCGCATCATCATGCATCGCGGCAACTTTGCTCGACTCGATGAGGCCACGTGACTCGACAGAAGCACTCGAATTTGGACTGCCGCTGCCCGTGAGTATGGAGCTGTTGGCCAGATCCTCGTTGGAGCCGCTGTTGCCATTGGCATTATTCGGTGCTGTTTTGCGGAAAAGTACAATGGCGCGTAAGCACTCATACTCATTGCTATCGATATTTAGATGGCACAACTGATTGAGCACCTCCTGGAAGGCGTGCACTTCACGGCCAACCATGCTGACAATCTCACGATTGGGATTCTCCGATTCATAGACGAACAGCAGCTGGGCAAAGTTCATCGGCATGAGATATTGCGCCATTGCCAAGATGAAGAACTCCTTCCACGATTCTTCCAACAATTGCAACTGATCGGGCATAGGCAAATCGGTGAAGGCACGCACGCTCTTAATCCAATTGACGTTCTTGAAGAGATGCTCGGCCGCGGTCTCCTTGATATGTTCGGCCGCCATCAGTGGTGGCGTTGGTGGCAAAGCACGTGTGGCCAAAGCATTCATGTAGGCCGCGCTCGGTCCAAAGAAGCTATGATGAGCCTGATGATGCCCCGGATGATGCGGCACACGTGGCACGGAGAGATCAAGTACTGCGGCTGGTGTCTGAAAGGCGGCAGCGCTCAAGGCTGGATGTGGATGTTGTAGAGTGCCGGGCAAAGGCATCGGCATGCCGGGAAAGCCTGCCAGCGCAGCGGTGTTCATTAGCAGCTCTGGTGGTATTTGTGGCATTTCACTGGCGCCCAACATGGCATCCTTGTACATGGCCATGTGACGACGCAATGTCGAATTGCGTGGTCCACGTTCGTGCTGTACGGCATCCTTGTTCATGCCAACCTCAAAGCATTTGCGCAACCGACAGGCACGGCACTGATTCCGATGTGTCTTGTCGACGACGCAGAGTCCTTGTTTCTGTGATTTGCACACATATTGACGTGAGCGACGTATCGAACGTTTGAAGAAGCCAGCGCAACCATCGCAAGCATAGATGCCGTAATGCTTGCCGGAACTATGGTCACGGCAGACTTTGCACGGCACGTGATAAAGTATGCGACCTAAAATTGCACAAAGAGGGGAGAAACATATAATTAGTAAGTTTGCTAAGGCAAAGAAAATAAATAAGGGGCGAGTGCGCAGCATGTGTGTAACGAGGGCAACGCCCCCGGCAAACATGGGGCGTTCGCACAACGATTGCGCTTTTGCAGCTTTGCATTTTCATTTTACACTCAGATTTTCTCTGACGTATACTTACTCGATGCGGCGGGCGATAATCGTACGGAGTTGTATTTTTGGTCCATTAAATCGGGCGATCCTTCTGACGACTGCATTTCGTTTTGTGGCGCAATTTTGATGCTTTTAAGGACGAGTTTGTCTCCAATAGTAATCCAAATTTGTTAGTTTATTATCGCGTTTGTGTGTATTATGCGAATTTCGATTTTTTCGAGTTCAATTTCCGTTCGTTAGTTTTTGAATATTTGATACCGAGCACGTTCTTGCTAACAACTTTACTCGATGAGATCACGATTGCTTGTGTTGTCAGTCACCACCGCGCTCTGGTTTTAATAGTCGACGGCCGTAAATCCTGCGAGCACACCATTCATAGAACAGTCGATCACCCTTAGGTAGCAGCGTCGACGTTCATTGGTCGGTCGTTGGCTCGACAGGGTTGGCAGCTAACGCGTGCTCGCTCACTCACACACACAGGCTTCGATCCTGCGGCGGCTGCTGTCTGTTTGCCTGCCTGCCTGCCATTGCGAAAAATATTCATTGAGCAGCCGTCAGCAACTTCAGCTCATTCTCAAATTTTTGCTTTGGTCTTTTATGACTCTCTTCCCGTTGATGGCATGGATGTTGATGATGATGATGGTTCGCCGTTTGCACAGGCGCACAGAAGCTGCGGCTCCTTTTGCTACCTGCTATCTCACTTTTAATGAACGAAATCGAACTCACATCGTCATTATCTTTTTTTTGCCGTGCATTGTGTGGCATACATTTTATGGCGCTGTCTTTGTTGGCAGCGCTCTGCAATAATTTCTCTCCTTTTGTCTGGCTGTGTGAAGTACCTGTCCAAAAGCATTTATTGGTAAGCAGTTGTGTTGTCCAATCAAGGGTTAGCGTTGACAATACTCGATTCAAGGTAAAGAGTTGTCATTCATATATCGATTTATTATCTATCGTTTTTTACGGCTCTACACTTCTGGGAAATTTTCGAGATTTCGCGAATTGAGCGTTTGACAGATTTTATAAAGTTTTTTTTTCTTGAACTTGTTATCTGGGAAATTTAATTTTTCTAAGCTTGGTTGAAATCATACTGAAATTTCTTATTTAATAAAGAATTTATCTCAATTTACTTGAAGTGTTTTTAGAAAATTCATTTTTACTTATAGAATTTCAATAAAAAAAATTTGTATAAACCTCAAATTCTGATTTTTACTTTATTCCGAAATTTCGTACCCCACTGCACTTGCTCTATGAAATCCACCTGACTCAACTTATAGAATTAATAAAGCTATTCAGCTTAAATGTTGCCTTTTCAGAGCATAGATTAAATTAAATTCAAGTGGAATCATTTTAATCGCACAACTCACCCGAGTAATCACTCAGGACTATAAGTGAACTACCTAAGAATGCTAATCTACCCGCGTCGACGATGACGGCGATCAAGTGAGGCCAAACAATATGAGTATGAGCTTTTGGCTCAAAGCGATTAAAGCAGGCCAACAAAGGCGGCACCAACATGATCCATTCTACTCACACTAAGTAAGTACTTGCGAGTATCTGCACTGTGAATAGGTTATTCTCTCGAAAAGCGAGTTAAGCGCTCACATGCAGATTTCATTAGTCTGACACGATTAGAAAATGAACGCGTAATGCTGCGCACAGCATGAATGCTACATACACCGACGTGGGAATGCAACAAATACTCAATCCATACGTAGCGAAGCGGTAAGAATACACAATAGATAGATACGTCATCAGGAGCAACAGCAACACTTAAAAAGCGCAATTATATTTCGATTCATATTACACATCATTGCGAGCACAATGCGTAACCTGATCAATAAAATGCTTGGCATCACAAACTACAAGTATCATATGAGGTCTAATTAGAATAAGAATATAGAGAACAACCCTTATAACAGAGGCCTTGATAGTTTTGAAAACGTTTATTTTAATGTTTGCACCCAAAGGGGATGTTCATAATTCGAACGTTTTCGAATTGTTGTAGGTGGGTGCGAAGCATTCAGCTTTGACTCAGACTCAACCTCACCACCAACGCTTCTGACGTGCTTTTCAGGTGTGCTGCATGGGAATTTCTCATTAAAGTTGCACTGGACATCGCGTGCAATGCGATGCTCGGCAATGAGTTGATGTACGAAATTAATCCAGATGACATGACATTTCAAATTTTCTGCTATATTTGATGAGTGTCTGTTTGATGTTCACTTCGGTCCAGTTTGATCGTGGGAACTCATGAATATGCATCATGTTTAATGATGTTGCTGTAGCAACTCGTTTGAAATATGCATAATTAACGATGCAATGCTGATGGACATCTTTTTATTCTCAGAACCATGAGGGACTGTTTAAATGTTGCTGAGTTTATTTTTTTTGTTAGGAATAAACTTTCTTCTCAAATTTCAAATAAATAATATTGATTGTGTAAAGGAAATCACGCAATTGGCACATTTGTCGACGGTATTCAGTTAAGTGCATCACACTTATAGCCGGTCATACATATACCAAAAATAGTATACCAAATAAATAAAAAGGTCCAACAATACCCAAATATTATATCTATTAAACATTCTATCCCATATTATCATAACTATTAGGAAAGATCAAAATTATTATTATTTTGTGTTTTGTTAAAAAAATATTTTGAAATATTTTCCATATGTATTTCTCATTTCAAAAAACAAATAACTTTATATTCCGAAAACATTCATAAAGTTGCAAATATTTAGGTTTATCAGCACAAAAAGGACTTTTGAAATCGGATTTTAAAAATGCTTCTTCACAAAAGGACTAAGAGGGTTGAAATTACCCTTAGAATTTTTTATCCAAATAAAATAAATAAAATTTTTTGGGGACCTTTTAAGCTTAAAAATCGTTACTTTCTAAAAAAATTTTTAGAAAATAAAACCAGTCTTTCAAAAGTTGCCACATCTATTTACAAACATTCTCTCAAAGCTCATAATGAAGTAGTTAAATTTATGCTGAAAATAACTGTATACCATTAATTTTTACTGATTCATTCAATAATGTATAAATCGATTAATTTAAATATTTCCTACGGAAACGCACACATTTTCCAACAACAATTTTCCGCTGCAATAAAACGCAATAAACGTTTCATTCAGTAGTAGAACTAAAAGGGAGCAACTTCTTTATGAATTAACACAATGACAACTATGTCGACTTCGGTTATGACAGGGCAGGGGGATTAGCGCTTAATCCTAGCGGATTAAAAACTTAATCCACCACAAAAATCGCTAGAAACATAAAACGTCGCACACAGCCAGGTATGGTAAGCATATTGATGATGGTTACTAAAAAGTGACAGGTAAGCCTTTCAGCTCAACTCACTTTCAACGATCATAAACTGAAAATTATGAATAAAAATTCTAAGGAAAACTAACGCAAATGACTTTTTAGCGATTTTTTTAAATTTGCAGGTTGTAAGCGCATCTACGCAAAGTGAATATAATAAGAGAACGGGTTAAAGGTCGGCCATAAAAACCATCGGCAGGTAAGGCACTCCCGACACTCAAAGACAGAAGCCATAGAACACAAAATGATAATAATATTGAAAAACATATTTAGCACCTTTTTTGTCTTCGAAGAATGTGCGCGACAAGCGTTAATGATGATGACGACGTCGACAAAGACACAGGACACAAGCTGAGACCAGGTAACCGCCTTGACCAACCATGAGCATCAATCACCCATCCATCACATTGCCTGCGCTTATGTGCACCAGTTTTTATTGCCTCAACGTCGGCATTTCCACGCCGAGTCGTTTTTCGCATTTTATGAATAAAACTGGTCGCGAGTTTGACGCTAAAGCACAAATCTGCGAAAGGGTTAAGATACAATTGAGTGTCATAAAAATGCGCCGACGCCAATGGACTAATTGCCGTGGCAGGCAAACAAAGGAGCGACAACAGAATGCCAACGAAAGGGTTAAAACAATGCGAAAGGGTTAAATATTTGGGAAATTCTATTAATTTGTTGAGGACTCTCGAACTCAAAGAAAAGAGAAAGAAGAAAGTTGATATTTTACTATGTGCGCGATGTTGATTCATTGAAGATAAAGTTATGCGGCGAATTTCCTCGCGCATCTTTGGTTAATTATGAATCGCGCCAGACTTATTGGTGGAAAAACCCAAAATGTCATTAGAAATATATTAACACATGCGTTCGTTGAGCATGTCACTGGAGCAAAATGGCGAGTGGAAGAAGGATTATTATAGAACTTTAAATTTATTGTTTATGACACTTGTTATTTTAATAAAAATTGTAAAATAAAAGTTTCTATTTTTGTTCAACAGCACTTAGAAATTTTTTCTTTAATGTAGCATAAGAAATTTATACCAAGAATACATGAATGTATTTATGTAGTATGTATTTCGGGTATGATATACTGACAGGAACTAAGTATAAGGGAAAGATTTGGAGGTCTGCCTGGCTTTCATAGTCTAAACTAAAACTAACATAAAACTATTATAAAGGAAAGAATCTTGAATGAATAAAAAAGCAATCAAATATTCTGTCTAATTTCAATCTTATTCTGTAATGAACTTCAAATCATAAAAATTGTTATGTGCTATCCAATTATAACGACTTGAAAAATATAGCCATGACATTACCAATAGAGTTCAATGTCCTGCGAATGCGGCGTTCATTAACCTATCACAACACTCGTAATGATGGGAAAGTAATGCGCCACCGATGAAAGTCTCCACTGTAGGACAATAAGGATATAAGGCTGACTGCAATTGAATGCTGACTACAAAAATAGTAAAGAATGAAAACAATCTCAAATAAGTTAGGCAACTTGTCTGCTTGAACTCATTACAAAAGAATAAAGTGAGTGAAGCACCTGATTTTGTTTCACTTCACTTGCGTCACAAGCAGCAATCGAAAATACAAAATGGTGAAAATATGGGAGAACAAGTGGCATGGAATCGATCATGCGGGAATTCTTTATTTTTTTGTGTTTGCTGATAAAAAATAAATAAAAATTTATAAGAAATTAGAGAACACTCACACACACCAACAGACAATTAACTTCCACGAAAATGTTGTACTTTTAATTGTTAACCTTTTTTGTTAAATAAAAAAAAAAAAAGAACAAAAAACACACCAAACAGAGGGCTGAGAGGAAAAAAGGATTGTGCAAAAGATTTATTTTTCCCTAAAGAAACTCTTTTCTTTTTTATTGGCATTTAATATGAACAAGTGGGCGAATTGAATAAATCACATTGAGCGACGCTGTCATGCGCAACATGTTTTTGTATAGAAAATTATGAAATTATCTGTATGAAGGAACCCTCATCAAGGACGAAATGTATAGAAAAACGATGAAATTTTATCAGTTGATGAATCATGCGCGAGACAAAAGAAATTTTCATATGTTTTACTACCAAAGAAGCACAAGACTTGTCAACATTTTGATCTTTTATCAAGATCGTAGCAAAAGCGGAGGCCAAAAAGCAGAGGGCATCACATTCGTAGGGTGTTAAGGAATATATTAAAGTATATAGTTTATAATTGAAATAAAAATTATTATACGAAAATTTACTAATTATGCGCGCTCAGGCACAGTCAAAGAAAAGCTTTGAAGAGAGCTAACCATGTCACTAACTAACTAAATGTGTGAGTGAATGACTGACTCACTGACTGTCTGACGGAAAGCATTTTGATTCCATATTCAATGTGCATATCGAATGACAACTACGTGGGAAGCACGTACGCAATTGATTCAAATGAGAACGAAGCGAAATGAAAGATTAAAGATATACGAGATCAGATCAGTCTCAAGTAATCTCCAACGATCAACAAAGGCGCAACAAACACATGATTATTATGTTGATGAATGTTGGATGAGGCAAACTGAAAGACTGAAAAAAAGAAAGAAAGAAAAAGAGCATAACAATGGCAACAACAAGAATTGTGCACGCAATGCGATCGCATATCCTTTTCAACTTTGATATCAAAATGTGCATGAATATGTGAAGAAATACTTGAATTACATATCAGCACAATTAAAAAGAAAAGGTACACATTTGAAAGAGTGGCAAAAAAATATAAAGAAGAAAGAACTTCAAGCGACAGGTTCGCATTCGTCATCAGTGACTTGCCTCGATCAAATTCAATCAAACAATATCAAAAGCGAAGAATTGAAGTGTTGCTCACTCGGTTGATTACTTCAACTGCTAAAATTCAAAAGAAATTGTTCATGTCATTTAGCAAAAAAAACGAGCAAAAGGGTGAGTATTTAATGCTGGCTTCAGACTTCATTTTACTCGGAACGCACACTTTGCCTTATGTCCAATGCGCATGTGCCTTTTGTGTCCTGACAGGACATTTTGTCTGAGTTGACAGTCCGCTTGGCTGCTGGCTTGTCTGCAACGTTCTTTGACACTTCCAGATTAGTGGAAGTGTTGAGTTTTTAAATATTTTTCTTGCTAATTGCTTTCAATCGATTCGAAATGCTCCATTTTTGTATACGGGCTAAGATATTTCTCAAGTGGACATGATTTTGCACTTTTTAGTGTTTTGTGTTTGGTGTTCGGTTTACGGATTTGCGATTTTTTTTTTTTGTTGTATTTTTTATGAATTAACTTTTCTAGTTGATTCATGACTTTAGTAATTTTAATCTGTTGCTTCCGGCATTGATCAAGAAGAAAGGTACCAAAAGAGTTTGTGTAGAACGAAAGTCAAGGATTAAGGTGAAAAATATTGTTGATAATATTTCTAAAGAAAAATATCGTATTTCCTTAACAGGCTTAAGAATCAATTTTAAAAACAAATCATTGCAAACTTATTGATAATGCCGAACATATATTAAGTGTAAGCCAAGAGTAATTAAATGTGATAAATAATTTTTCAAATTTTCCCACGACCTACAACCCATCTTCAAACACGCCCATCCCAACATTATGTAAGTCAAATGCCGCCAAAATAATTTTCCCGCCTAAAACCAAATCGCTTCATCTTTAACTGCAACTTTTTGGCGCCTAAAATATGTAAATAAGACAAGAGTGATAATTATTAAGAACATTAACATAACTAAAAATACGCCAAAGTACTTTTCTGCCGGAAATCAAACGAAATCCTTTCGGCAACAACTTCCGCTCGAACCAGAAATGAACACAGAAAACCCAACAACAACAATAACAACACGCCAAATAAACACAAAGTTCATAAGAGCAAAAAAGCATGTCAAGCTAAAAAGTCCCACCAAAAATGAGCACAACAGGAAACGACTCAAAGAATCACGTCAAAATGTAGATGAGCTGAGCAAAAGGACGAACGAACATTTCGAAAATGGTGCCCAGGAAGTGAACTATTAGAGAAAAAAAAAAGAGCACAACGACAAATTGAATTGAATTGAATGTTCATCATTATCATTATAATCATCATTTATAACAAACAACAGTGAAGATAAGCAATCTGATCTTGAGCGAAATCATGTGAATTTCGGAGACAAACATGAAATTAAAGTGCTCAAATAACAAGCGAAGGCAAGTACAGAAGAGCGTAAAGAAATTACGCAAAAATAGTATACGCCTTGCCATAAAGTTGAGCAACTTTTGTCGGATTCTGACAGACAACGAGCAGCGAGAGCAAAATGCCTTTGCAGTTTCCCAGCATTGCACGTGCAAACGCAAAAATGACGAAAAAAAAACAAGATTACGTCTCATATTCGCGTTTAGTATGACTCAGACAGAGAGACAGACGGGACACACCTCCAACCAAGTCGGTTAAAAGACAAACGTATTGACAGACAGACAGACAGAAGCGCTCTCCTGTTAACCTGATATGTTGAGCATCTCTGCTTTCAAAAGTTTTCAATTGTGCAACAGCATTGAAAAGAGCCAACGGCAGAGGAAACAAGTGATGAAGTCGTTGCTTCCATTTCCATTGTCTTTTTGGGCACTTTTTGTCATTGTTGTTGTTGCTGTTATTGTAGTTATGCCCTTCTTATTCTTAAAAACTATTGTGCTCGCTGCACGATCCTTGAGTTTGCCTCGTTTGCCTGCCAAAATGACGCATAACATAACTTAAGGACTTTTTGTTTGCCTTTTTTTGAATTGATATTTTTTTTTCTCTTTATTTTTTCAACATTTTATTTGATCTTTTTATGCAGAAATTCATTTTAAGTCAGTTTTCCGTTTCACTAAGTAGGATGTCCTGTTGGCCGTTGCCGTGTTTGTATTGCTCTGTTCATTAAGCTGAGCCAAAGATTATGTAATCTCGGCTTAGTCGATATGTTTATGCGATATGCTAACAATTTCGTGTTGCATTTCTCACGCCTAGGCTGGCATCAAGGCCTTGCGATCTGCACTTGATATGCATAATATTTAACACATTTCCTGTTAGCCTATGAACAAAAATACCTAACAATTTGCACCTTTGATGCGATAAAAATCTGCAACAAGCGACACCTTTGATCAGCCGAAAACGCCACAAGCAACAACTTTAAAAAAAAATGAACATGTACATGTAAGTATAAAAACAAAGTACACATACAAAAATATAACAATTTTTTTTGCTTAAAATAAACAAAACAATTCTTCAAAATTCGAATTTGTAGTGGATAAAATTTAAATTGATATATCTTTGGTAAAAAAAATGGCATTGAAGGGATTAAGCCCAACGGAATACTTAAAGGCGCAATATGAGAAGCGTAGCCGACTACTTGAGCGTTATGCACAAAAGCAGAAACACCGCACCATGGCGGAAGGGAATGATGCCAATTTGCGTACATTCATACAGGACATAACGCCGGATGAAGGTTGCGAGACGGAGGAGGAGGCGGCAGCGTTCCCCCAGGTATCGAAGTCGGTGTCTCCATCGTCATGCAAACTAAATTCAAAAGTTATGTCCACAAATATTAATATTAAAGTGAATATGCCGCCAAAAGTTTGGAACAAAGTTTTCAATCAATTGAGTAAATACAGTTGTAACACAGAAGCCGACGATGAGTACAAGGACATGCCGGACAGTGATGATAATTCTGATGAGTGGACCGAATGCAGTAAACGCGTCTTTAATGATGGACAAAATAATTGGCAGGCAAAGCACAATAATAGTGCAAAACTTGACAGGAAAAGCAAATCACTCATGTTACAAATAAGTGCCGAACACAAAGAGAGTGTGACAAACGGAGAATGTGAAAGCGGCGACTGGCAAGTCAACACACATCAGAGTGTGTTGAAAGAAACCAAAGGCTTTGTTGTTTACAAGCAACAAAATGATAATAATTTACAGAACTTTAGCCAAGGAAATTTAAAAACTGTAGAGGTAAAACCGGCATTCATGAATATCAATAACGTTTTATTGAAAGATAGAAGATATTCTGAGATTGACAGCAAAGACTTGCAAGATGTTAGAAAGGATATATACGATAAAGAGACTCAAATCCCAGAACATATAAACTATTTGCAATGTCTTAATGCCTCGAACAAACAAGACTTGTCAAATGTATTCAATGAAAGCAAACACAATTCAAAAATTCAAAGAAATGTAAGCCAAGCCAAACAAGGTTATGGCCGGCAAATTGATAAAGAAAATCAAGTACCGGGACATTTAAACTTTTTGCAGTATGAAAATGTATCGAACAAACTGGACAAGAATTTTGAGTTTTGCAACAGAATGTACAAAAATTCCAATACGCCGTGCTGTCATTTTCACAATGACTATAGTTTGATTCTTTTGAAAGCATTACAGGAGATCGGTCAACCTGCCTCGCCACAAGAGTTAATCGATTACATAACGAAAATATCGAATGTCCAGGCCTCGATTGTCTTTCAGGTCGTGCACACCGTGCTTAATTGGGCCGAGAACGCTTGCTTTTTGCGTCGCATTGGTGATTTTTACTATATAAACTATAAGGATTTGTTCGATTTGAATTCGCAGCTTTTCTATCAACTTAATCAACCGGAAAATGCGACAGAGTTGTGCAAGCTTAGCGGTTTCATTGGCGGCCAGCAATTTCCCGCAGCGGACTGTTACGGATTGGGGTCTAGCTGTAAGAAGAAAAAGAAAAAGTCTCGTAAACGTAGCAAAAAGCAATTCAACAAGAAAAAGAAGTCGAAAAAAGTTATCTCCCAGCCGCCGCCAAAACGATTCTTGTTGTACTGAGAGTATTTAAAAAATATTTTTGTGGGCTTTTTTTGGAATTTAAATGATTATGAAAGTAATTTTAGTATTTCAAGCGCTCAAAGCGAAATTTGTGGTGTAAGGTAAATTTTTTGTTTTATTTAACAAAGACAGATTGAATAAAAAATTTTAAGCGATAACCCATAGTTCTTTGGTAAAGTTTTAAAAGTTGGCGCGCTGATTAGTAAACACCGTGTCAGTGTAAAAGAGGCCTTTGTACGTCAAAGAGGCACTTGCGTCAACAAATTGACACAGCTGCTCCCAAAAGCGGCATGACACGGTCGAGGGCCAACTGACAAAGTCGCAGCTCAATGTCGCTTGTAATTACACGGGCACTTGGGCTAGGCCAATGTGGATGACGGTAGTGGGTAATTTTTTTTTGCCGGGTACCCGAGTACAAATTTGTGTGCACATCAGCGGGTTCATGTCCCGACTATATGACGGCAAATTTCCCGTCAATTTTCCCCCGTCTAACGGCTCAGACATAAAGAGCAATCTATGTTTGCATGAAGTTCATGCCAACTTAAAACAAGTTGAATTTGAAATGCGATTTAGTGCGTATTCCACATATCATTTGTTTTTCGAATCGTGTGATTTTTGACAAATTTTAATGTTTTTGAACTTTTTTCGTTTAGCGGTTGAAATAATATAATTTGGTAAAATTCGTAATTTTACTTTATTTATTTTCAATATGTATATATATATATATATAATTTTATGCACAATACAGTTATATAATTGTAAAATTAATAATCACTTTATTTAAACATTTACTTGCATAAGTTTAGTTATCCTTCGGTTCTCTGCTGCTTCAGCGAAATTCGCCATTTGTTAGTTTTGTTCGTGTGTTTTGTTTTGTTTCTAGAAGACCATTTAAAATGTACACATCGATCTTGGTTTCATATTATATGTTTGCATTTAATTCAAAACGGTTATACATATACATATATATTTTTAGAGCGAATTTAAATGTGATTTTTGTTTTTGTTTTTTTTTTATACATATACATATATAATTGAAGTTGGCTTCTACGCAAGAAGTTGTAATTGTAATTGCACACACCAGTTTGATTTTTTTTTTTTTCAATTTTACTAATAATTTTTTTTTTCATTTTATTTCGATTTAAACTCGATTTTGCTTTGTAAAAAATAAGGAAAATAACTTAAAAACTAAATTCGTTGGGCATATTACGAACTGAAGATGAAAAATAATGCAAATAAGAATCTGCAGAATGGCACTCATCAACATTTTGGCAACTCAGTTGAAGAAAAAACCACAAAATTCGAACTCTTCGTCTTTGGTAAATACTTTCGCGGTGTCATCGATAGCAGTCCAATATAAATCACCACACAGTGCGCCTCAACGTATGCTAACATTGGTAGAAGGTTGCCCATGGCTGGTGAGTAGTTTGCTGGGCACTGTCAGAATGCAGCATACTTCAAGGCGTGTCCGGCGGTGACTGGCAACAAGGTCGTACTTAACGACGACCTAAGCCGAAGCCATAACGATTTGGAAAACGTCGCTCAACTTCATCGTTCTGACGTTTGCCCAGACCAAAGCTGTAGAGCCGATTGCGTTTCTCATCTGATTTAAATAAACAAATTAATATTAATGCAGATAACAAATAAAATTCATCTCGCACTTACTCAATTCATAGCTTGGCGCATTGTAGTTGCCGCCATTATAATGCTCAAAATCGTTGCTGCTGCTGCCATCATACTCCGCGGTCTCATCGTAATCGCCGCCATTGAGGCCCAAAGTGTTGACACGCTTGCCCAAACCGAAGGAGTACGGCTTGGCCGAACGCTTGCCCAGCCCGAAATTGTAGACCGGCAGACGTTTCATGCCCACACCGCCATTGGTGTACATGTATGCACGGCGTCCCAAACCGAAGGCATAACGCTCAACGCGCTTGTCATAGTTGCCACCGCCGCTCTCCGTGCTGCTGCCATCCATGGCGCCGCCAGCATCGGCCGCCAGCAGCGCACTCTGTCGACTTGCAGCTGCATTTGCATTAGCACCGCCATTGCCGTTGACTTCGGCGTAGGAAGGCGCACAGCAGACAAAGCTCAGACAGAGCGCAAACAGCAACATGAATGAGGCGTGTACTTTGTTCATTGCTTTCGATTTGGTTGAGACTCTTGTGATGCTACAAGCAAGCTAAATGAAGAAAAAAGTATTTAATATCATTGTTGTTGCTATTCGTGTTAGTTTCGTGGCTCAGTTTACATTCAAAGCCTTCTGCTAAGCCTTTAATGCAACGACTTCTCCGCCATAAGCATATCAAGGCTACAAAGATACTCCTCAACCCACCTACACAATAAAACAACTGATAGCATGTTGTTGTTTTTGTTGTTGTCGTTTCACTTGTCTACTCGAATGTCGCTTTAAGATAATTTTCAACTGCTGCTGTCAGAAGACATTGCATACTTTACGGAATGACAAACAACAAACGCGCGCGTTGGCATTTTCTCGTTTTGTCTGCAACTTTTACACACTCCCACCCATTTTGTTGTTGTTGTTGTTTTTTTTGTTTATTTGTTTTTGTATTTGCTATTATTATACAATACGTTTTTTCAATAAAGCGCTTGGAATTTTTACTGAAAAGTGTCAACAGTTACAAATTTCGACAACGTCAAAGCACAACGTCATGACGGCGCCTGAGAAGTGCGGCAACTGTTAAGGAATACGCAAAGGAATGTTGGCACTGCGCTGTCAACACTCGCATTCAACAAAAGATACAAAACCAAGAAGAAGAAGAAGCAGCAGTAGCAGCTTGTTGCGTCCTTAAACCGCAAAAATGCAGAAGAGTAAACAAAAGTACAACACTAAATCATCAACAGGTGCGGTAGGTGATGGGCGCGGCTTAGATGCGGGCGAGAAAATTTGCTTGCTTGGCATATAAAATCTAATTAGCAACAAATGCCAAATAACTTTCACTAAGAGCAAGAAGAAGTAGATGAAAAAAACAACAAAAAAACAGATAAGCAACTCAAAGGGAAAGTTTTCTTTTAAACAAGGACAAAGCTGATAATTACAATGTTCATTCATAATGAGCATGATGGCGTTGATGATGACAACAACAAAAAATTGCTGAGATTTGCATTTGTTCATAATCCTTTGGCACGTGGAAGGAACAATGTTGTTTTCTTTTAGGAAAAGTATTTGATGACATTTGTTGCAATACAGCAAAGCAATGCAAACAAATGAACAGAATAGACATTCGCATATGAAGAATTAAAAGTCACACAGGCAACAAAGAAACAAAAAGGATAATTTATAATGATGTTGATGGCATTTGATAATAAAGCAAGACATGCCCATTGACACGCACACAATGTCAACGAGCATAATTGAAAGTGCACATGCCGCCAAGCAACAAACAACAAACAACAAAATGGCGTTTATTTGCATTCACAACACTGCTCGGCAAATGTTAGGGCATTGAATGCAGTTACGTTGACAACAACATGAAAAGGCTGTGAAAAGTGCATGACGCGTTTTGTTTATCAACTGTCGGACTGATTCATTCATTGAAGTATAGTGGGCGACTACGCGTTGTCAAGCAATGCAGAGACAGGCAGACAGAGAGCCATTCGCAAAGACTCAAAGAACTAATGCCAAGCAAGGACCCAGCGCGAGACAGCCATGATCAACTGACTGCATTTTGCATGCTGAACACGTAGGCGTAACCGAACTCCATTTACCTCACCTACATAAAACTACGCTCAAGGCGCACTTAAGACAAGGCTGTGCACTTGAGACATTTGTTTACAAAAGCTCAACACTGTTGAAGCGAAAATTTTCATAAGATGTTGCCAACTGTTTGCCAACAGATAATCATAATGCAATGCAATATATAATTTTTCAATTAAGATGAGCGTGGGCAGTGACACAGACAGCGATGCACGAAGGAGCAAAAGAAACTTGTGAAAATCTTGTTAACTTTTTGTGGTCTTTGGTATTATGTTTCGCTCATGGAGAAATGCTTTTACAACTGAAGGTCACAGCTAATTAAAAAATGCTGACTTGTGCAACAATTATAAATGTTTATCAATGTTATTAATAACACAACTATTGAAAAGCATCACATATTTAATTATGAATCAAAAATATCTCTTTCAAAAGTATCTATTTTCACTTTGATAGCTGTGAAGAGTTTAATTGAGTTTCGGACAAATTGTTGCTGTTCATGTTAACAACGAAATACTTTTATGTTTACAAAGGCTTTGCGTAATAACTCATTGACTCAAGAGCATTGAGCAGTAAATGCACAAATTATGTGCGCAAACATGAAAAACAATTTTCCATTTTCCATTATGATTTCAAAATACGCACAAAGACAAAAAGGCAACAAGATGATTTTAAAAAAGAGAATATAAATTGCGTATACGCCATGTTTGGCTTTTGCCATGTAATAAAAGCGAAGTCAGGCGATGTGAAGCGAAGCAAAGTGAAGCGATGTGAACTCTGCCATGGCAATGTCATAAATTGTGCAACGCCCGTGCAGTAAATTACTGCATGCAGCAGTGCAACAAGTCAGCATTAGAACAACAATAATGCAACAAGTAACATATCACATACACACATGTGCACCCACAACGAGACACATTGGCCTTCAGGCCAGACGAAGCGAGGCAATGCGAGGCAATGCGAGGCCGCATGAAGCCGCAACGTTTTTGATTTACAATCGTGTCCATTTGACTTATCAACAGATGCGCATTTTCCACGCGTTTATATAGTCTGCCATTTGTAAATGTGACTTTGCCAAAGAGCCAAAGCGCAAATAGCAAAGAGTTCAAGCGTAACAAGGCAAGGCATGCTGAACATGTAGAAGAAGAAGACAATAATAGGCGGAAAATACCCATCATCATCAATGTCTGTCTGACCACGCTGTGCCTTTGTGTGTGTGTGTCCATGTGCGCCATCAACGACAACATTAAAGCAAACGAATATGTTGAAAAAGAAAAAAAAAAAACAAATAACAGGTCGTCTGTTGCGCTTCGCACGCGTGTAATTATGATGTACAAGCGAAAGTGTTGATTGTAAATCATGACAGTCGTGAAAGGATTCAGACACCTCTGCCCGCTGTCAACGAGGGTTGGCCACTAAGCGTGCTCAAATGAGAATTTAACAATGCAAAAAGTGCCATCAGCGCGCCAACCATAACGATAAAGTTGCGTTGAAATTGTCTTATCGTCGGTTGGTCGGTCGGTCGGTTGTTTGGTTGGTGACGCGCGTTTATCTGTTTATGAATTTACGCGTCAGCGTGTTGCAAAATTTCTCATATCCGTTTGCAAAAAGTAAATTGAAAGTTTCTTTTATTCATTCCCCTACAGAGCAGGAAGTTGGATGCTTGCAGCGTTTTCAAAAATGAAAGCGACAAAAGGTCGATGATTAGACTGATGGCATCGTTGGCTTGCGAAATAATAAAGAGACAGCCAAAGGAATGCGTAAAGAAAAAGTGAAATGCGCAATGCTGATGATCCTTTAAGCTTTTAAAATACACACAAACTAATTGCGCAGCTCGCGGACTTGCGAAAATTTACGATAACTTCATTTTCGTTTGCGCAACGTGCAAAGAAGCTGAAGCAACTCAAAAAGCAGGTGAGTAAGAACATAAGAGCGCCGCAGGTGTAATGACATCAAGCGCTTTGCAATGAAGAGTAAATTAGCAACGCTCAATTGAACAAAGGGGGAAAAACAAACACAAAAACAACTAAGCTAAAGTCATAGAATGCCAAAGCCGGCATGAGAAGCAGAAGAACAGCAAAGCTGAAGACGCTCTTCTTTGTATGAAAAAAAAGTAGCCAAGCGCGCTTTTCTTTAAATTGAAAATGGTAAAGTTAATGAGCACATTATGAGCAACACACACACAGACAGACACACGCACAATTAAATTATCCTCATACATAAGAGCACTGCAAAGGATACGCAACGGCAGCACGTCTAATGAAGATACATGAATCGTGTCCAAATTCATGGCCGAATGTGATGGCACTTAAAAATTTATGAGTGCAAAAGAAATGAAACAAAAAAATGAAAATTATTTCTCAAAAATAAAAATAAATTTTCATTGCAAAAAATTTTGGCAAATCGCCGCCAGCATTCGAATAGTTTCAAGTGCCGTGCTTTGCTGCTATTTGATTGAGTGTGTGTCCCTATACAAGCGAAATAATGTAACATAAAAATAATCCTATAACAATAATTGATGAAACTTCGCAAAATATCTCGCGGCTTTATAAAAAAACAACAACGAATCAATCAACAATGTCGAAATGGATTTGATTCCATTTGTTTTATTTTGGACTATCCCTTTTTTGTTTATTGTTGTTTTTTTTTTTTTGTTGTTGTTGTTGTTGTTGTTGTCAATTGTTTGCTTTCACTATAAGTACACATTTCAACGGAACGTATGCGTAATATTTATTATTGTTTGTTAACGCCATTGGCAATGTATTTGACCTTTTTGCATAAGCAAATTAAGCTCTGAATTTCTCGAGCAAATGAGTTTTTGTGTTGTTAATTTCATTGTCAGTCAATTAAGCATGAAAAAGACAACGTGATTTCCAAAGTGTTCTTAAAGCAACAAATTGCACATGTTTCATGCAGATTGTTGAATTGAGATCTTTAATAAATTTAAATATATTTGTTTAAACAGATGCTCATTTTGACAATTTTTTGACTGGCTTGTACAAACAAATCCTTTAATTTTAAATATTCAAATATTTTTAAAAGCATATAAAATGAATTCAAAAGTTCCATCATTTTGAAGAATGACTTTTATTATTATCTCTAGTTGTCGCTATGAAGAATATTGAAATTTTAACAGAAACGATAATTTTGTATTGTTTAACATTTTTAAATTATTAAATTTAATAACACAAAAAACTCATCTTTGAATTAATTTAAAAAAAATGCAAGTGCAATCCTGAATCTAATATGAAAAACTTTGAAAAATTTAAGCTGACCCGACGGAAACTCACTTAGATTTCGAAATTGAACTAACAATTGTTAAAGTTATACTTACATAGACTTTTCTAAAAAAACTTGGCACTTTGAAGTAACGCAATTGAAAGAAAGCACGGAAATTTAACACTTTGCCAATAGATGCCCCTAATTTTTTTAGCACGATTTAATTTTATTTTTTTTTTACCAATTTAACACAATCAAACTTTATGAAATTTATCAAGTAAAGAAGATTTTCGTTGGCTTATTTTTCTAACTTTCAACTATTTTCATCATTTGATATAAACTTGAATTTATATTTGGTAATTTGGCCTTATAGAATTTTGTTGCGAGTTGCGAAACACGTTGACAGGTCAAATGTCTGTTAACTTTTGAATTCGTTGCCAGCGCAGACGGTGTACTTATATGAGTCGCAAGCAGCGAACGCAGCGCTAACGGTTCTTTTTCGTTATGGCTCTTATCAGCGGAAGCAGCGAAGAAGAAGAAGCACAAGCAAATTGATGACGTTGGCGTATTAAAATTCAACACGAAGCTAAGAAATTCACCACGAAAGCAGCGAAATGATGGTGGTAGAAAGTGTAACAAGTGTCGGTTGGGCGAATACGATGAATACGGCGAATTGGGCCTGTTGAATGTGAATGTGAACATGGCGAAGTTGAGGTAATGAAAGCTGTTTGTGGTTACGCTACAAAGGAAACTGTAACTGGCAACAGGATGTTATTGGCGCGCATCCTTCTTGGCTAGCTTCGTTGGGCAATACAATTCTTGTTTTTTGTGATTGTGATTGTTGCTGTTTTGGTAATTGTTTTCGTTGGATATTGGAGTATAATAAGTACCCAGCAGTTCTTCGATCTAGTACAGAACTAAGGTCGGAACTAGTTTGAATGTAAATACAACTAGTGCCAGTTCAATCTACTCTCAATGCTTTCAACTGGTGAGTTTTACTAGGGGATGTCATAGGCAGGGGTCAATTGTCACAATTCTACTACTTTCGTCTAGTTACCGAAATAGTCCTGCCGGACCAGTTTGGGGTATACGAAAAAAGAAAATGAAACCGTCTTAAGTGACTGAGTAATTGCTTTTTTTTATTATTAATTATTAATTGGTTATTTAAATAACTTTATTTTTTATTGTTAATAACAATTAAATTCCGGTGGCGCTGGGGTTTGAACCTCTTACCTTCAGTTCCATAGTCCTACACACTAAACTCAGAGCTAGAGCAGGCGACATAGAAACATTTGATATTTGATAAATTTTATTTATTTGAAATTGTTTTGATCAAACTGGTGCCATTATGCTTAACTCTGTCTGGTTCAAATATTAGTCTTCAAATCTCCTTTAGATATAACTGCGCTGATACATTTTAATCAACGAAGTCATTTTTAAGAGATATCCTTTATCTATTTTAAGCCATTTTCAAAATAATTTCAAATAATTTATTTATGAATGAATGAATGAGTTTTGTTGTTGAAAAATAATCAATTTTAAGCGCAGCCAAAAATATGGAATAATAAATTACATGCACCCTCGAGTTTTTGAGAGAGCAACAAAATTTTAACAGGGCTAAAGAGAGGAATTGAGAGACCCTGAATTAAAATGAGTGGTAACATTGAGGTAACAGTGAGGTAACAGTGTGGTAACAGTGTAGTAACAGCGCTGTTAATTTAACGATTGGAAATGAAGTGCCGTATGTTCGGTTCAAAATTAGGATGCCATGAGTCGTTTATTTTAATTATGCCGAAGAGTATGCAAATTTTAGTAAATTCAAATAAATTTTTTTTAAATTTTTGGGGCATGTGTTCGGCCGAATTGTCATGTGTCATGTGTCATGTGCATGTGCGCCCGTTGCAGAATAGATGTAGACATAGTTTAGGAAGTGTCATCAGTCAGTTCAATCGAAAATTTGTAATTTCAGAGCTAGCAGAGGTTTTGCAGATTTGAGAAAATAGCTTCTAAAGCGCGGTCAAGATGTAAGTATTTTCCGACTCGGTGTTGATGCAGCATGAGCCGAATTTTATTGATGTTTAGAGGAAACGAACTTAGCAAAATTAAATTTAAAAATAAAAATGTAGTTCGAATTGGAAATAGACTCGGCGTAAGCATGGTCTTGTTGTATTAAAATACAACGCACCATTTTCAAATTGGGAACACTGGCTTTCACAAGCTATATATGCTTTCATGCTATCCAGTCACTACGTAGGTGTTATCTGTATGAAATTGGGTACTAGTTTGCTAATAGAAGTACTCTATATATTTTGATACTGTCTAAATTCTGTCCTAAATTCGATAGTTGAGATACAGTCTAGACTATCGAAAAGTGGACAATTGACACAACGAGAACTGCTGGGTAATTACAGTTCGGCATACTTTTAGGCGCTACTAATGTAAAGCAAATGATGAAAGGTGTTTCGGCCGAAATGCGTAGACGTTATAATAACTTCTTAGTATAAGAGATAAAAGTTTGAAATTGATTTGAAAGAAACGTTTACATTTTTCACAGTAAATTGTCAACTACATTTGTCAAATAAGGGCAACAGTTGCTGATGGCACGACGACAGCAAAATCATATCCTTTACAGTGTTCGCACGTTCTAAGACAAACAACTAACCAACCAATCAACCAAAGGCGTGCTTATGTCATGTACGCATTGGTGACCTTCTGACGACGCTTAAATGATATGCAACACAACGTCAAATGTCGCCCGCCTGCATATCCTTTTTTCTTGTGCCAACAACAACACTAACATTTCAAAGTGCACAAATAAAAAAAAAAAACAGGAATTTTATTTGCATACTAACATTCATTTCACAATAAGATGCCGCTGGCAATACGACTTAACCTCATTCTACTCGGATTCCAATTGGAATGTGTAGCCGTAGTTGTTATTGTTGTTGGCTGGCTGCCTGTTTTTATGCCTTTTGTCATGTTAACTTGTGTAACAGATGAAGTATAGCGCATTATTCACGTTCGTCCTGGCAGCTCATTACATTTGATCAATCGTGTTTATATATATTTTAAAGTTTTCTTTTCGAGCAATTTCCAGAAAGATTTTTCTTATTTATTTTTTTTTTTTTCTGTGCTATGCAAAGCATCCTGCTGTGCCTGCGTCACTAAACATTTCCATTAGTGTTTGTTTTCTCACTCACGACTATTTTCATTTGGTTACATAATTTGTTAATTGGAAAATATTACTAGAATAATTGTTCGCTCATAAATCGCATGCCAATAAGCAAAGTCGCTAATTGCAAAACGCTTACAAATCGCTTGGGATGAAGTGCACAGCGTGTGTTTTCAAGCGTTCATGTTTCAATCGTTGTATCGAAATTGCAATTTACAAAATAAATATGTATAAATCGCATTTGGATTTCATCGTTACAATAATTGCAAATTAAGTTGCTAAGGCGGTAAATGTCTGCGTGCAATGTAATAAAAACTAATTAAAATACAAGTAACACAACAGCGAAAACAATCACACAGGCAGCAACAACAAAATTTATGTAGAAATACTTTGGTAATTTCAATAAGATTATTTTTAGGCAACAATTTGTATTACACACCATCATAATTTCAGATTACAATATGACGTCATGCACATTGCAGACGCATTCGGCCATTAATCCCCACAACAAGGCGTTGTTGTTTCTAAGTAAACACTATATTATTGACTTCATCACAATAATATTTATGGGGATTAATAATAATGTAATGAAGTCAATAATATAGTGTTTAGTTAAAAACAACAAGGCCTTGGTTCTAGGAATATTATTTTTTTATATTATGAAGAATATTGATCAGCATGAAAGACTTTAAAATGTTTTTAATGAATTGAACATGATATATTTACAGAATTACTTTAAATTATACTACTTAATAAAGTAAGACTAAGTCGTTTCAGTGGAGTGGGTTATAGTGCGAGTGTAGCCGGTCTTAGCTTATGGTATCCTGAATTCTTTGTTATGTTTCCAACGATTTAAGAAGCTCTACTGACCACTCTAAGCGCTTTGTTCTGCTTTCATTGTATCATTTTCTGGTATAAATTGTGATCATTGGAATATTTGAAATAAGTTCAAGTGAAGAAACAATTTAGCAAAACTTTACAGAGAAATGTTTTAAAGTTTAAATGAAGTTTAAAAACTCATATGGCTTTTAAGTCATACGATTCCTTTTGACGCATTCAGGCTACAGTTTCATCATTTCGTACTATTATGACAATATATTTCGTAGGTTTTAGAGCTGCACAGAACATACGCCAACAATCGATCATAAATTTCAAAGCGTCAGCGGCGTGGCGCCATCAATGAACGCCCCCCCAGCCACGTGAGTCGCACAGAATTCACGCGAACCAAAGCACGACGCCGTGCCGTTGGTAACAGTAAGTCTGGGAATATTTGGAAAACTGCTGTACGGCGCAAATTTACGGCGTAATAACTCCAATGTGGCAGTGAAATTTCACGAAAAAAAAAAGAAATTTACAAAATGTTCAACATGGTCGGTCAATAGATAAAGAGAAAGAAAGCAAAAAAAAAAAAAAAACACAACAACAAAAACAAATGACACTAACAGTGACATTATTTCAATATGTGACATTTTTGGTTTTTTTTTTTTTGTATTTTTTTTTTCTACCATTATTTTCGTACGCCCAATGTCAAACGTTAATCTTTGTTGTTGTTGTATGTGTGCGTGTGTGTGTGTGTGTTGGCACACACCGGAACAGGTTCATAAATTTCCCAGCGGCCTAATAAGAACACTAGTTGAATTTAGCCGCTCTTGAGCGTGTCGCGTTGCAGTTATTAGCACAACAAAAACAATAAAAACAACAACAAATGAACAGCTTGTAATGCTCTTGTTATTAATAAATTATAATGATTTTTCGTTTGTCTGAATGGCAATATGAATTTTCGACTTCGCCGCAGCTGTCACGGTTCGACGATTGTCAGCGTGTGAGGATATCAACAAGTTGCTATCTATGCGCACGACACGGCTCTGCGTTATGTGTGTGTGTGTGTGTTCCAGAAGACAAGTTCAGCCATAAATCATCATCATCATCATCGTCACAATTCAATGATAGCTGTGCTAGGAGAGCGAAGGGTGGTTGGCATGGCTGTTGGAGCAACGGCAACGACATTTGTTGCATTTTGCAGTGTTCGATTGATTCGACTTGCTTTGGATCATGCCAATGTGCGCCCAACCAGTTTAGCCCACACCTACTCTAAAGATACAACACGCACACACTCACACACACACACACACACACACCTGCGGGTTAACAGATCCCCTCCTCATACGCCAACTCTCTTTTACACTCACAACAATTTTAACATCGCCAACATAGATAACTCAAGAAAAACCTAAAAAAAATATACTAATAAAAAAAAAAAAAAAAACACAAATCACGTTGAAGCTGCAGAAGTAATGGAAATAAATGAAAAATCACGATTCTTGTACAGGTTTTTGGAGATTTTTCCCACAGCGAGTTTTTTTATTATTTTTTTTTTTCTTTTTTCTTCTTTTTTTTTAATTTATATTATGCATGAGAAAAAAAAATGCTGTCTGAGTCTGTTTAATAGCAAAGCTTAATCCAGATGAACTCATATAAATAAACAAATGTATCTGTGTGTGTTTGTATCTGTGCGCCGGCTATCGTGCGATCTAAACATGAATGATGCATGCAAAAAGTTGTAAATGAAAACAAAATCAACATAAAAAATGCATAAATTATAACAAAGAAAAACAATTTACAAGAAAAAAAAACAATAACAAATCCATCGCAGTCAAAACTTTAAGAATAAAAAAAAAAACATTAAGACCGACAGAGACAGAAAAAGAGAGAGAGTGAGTGAGTGAGTATAAGAACCGAGAAAGTAGAAAGAATGCAGTAAAACTTGCTCTTTCACACATCACACACACACACACACATACACATACGAGCAGAACGGCGCATGCTTGACTGACTGACTGAATGACTGAGTGACACACTTTCAAAGTGCGCTCACTCACTTCAGCACACACACTAACACACACACACACGCGCACGCATGAACATCAACTGCTGAGCGTAAAATTTTTGAGAACTAGGTCTTCTTCGCTTCGCTTTCTTTGCGCTGTCGGCTCACGTTTTGTCATTATTCTTCTTCTTCTGCGGCTGCTGTTGCTGCTGCTGCCTTTTGTTGTTATTGTTGTTGTTGCTGATGTCTGCTGTCGCCTTATTAAACAAGATTCTGCCGCCACCCACTTCTCATGACTGCTTTCGTTTGGCGTACCAACAACAGCAGCAACAACAACAACAGTAGCACCGACGGCAGTTAAAACATATGAAATATAGGTCAACTCCATGCTTGGCCGGCCAATCGTGTTCTAAAACCATAGCAGTGAAAGAAGAAAAAGAAGCAGAATATAAATGAAAGAAAGAAAACACACACACACATGAACAAACAATAACAATAAAAAAAATAAAAACTTGTATTTACAGCTGAGCGAAGTCAAGTTGAGTATTGTCGGCAAAAAAGACGAAGAAGAAGCTTAGCTTAAATAAAACGTCGAAAGTGATATTGCTTGCCATTTTTGATCGAAAGCGAATGCGACGTCATACATCTTGTAATTACTAAAATATTCTCTTGATCAAATCTAATTGATAAAACCAAAAAAAAAAAGAAAGACAACTAAAATTTATAACAAAAAATAATAATCAATGGAATTTATTTATTATTTGATTTCCGTTCAAGCATTTCTGTGCACAATTTAGAGCTTTGCAGCGCAAAAAAGAAAAAAAAATACCAACAACAACAAAGTGGCAGCGTACGAATGTACGTGTTTAATAAAAGATTTTTCAGAGTGCAGATCGTGCATGTCGAACAAAAAACCATTAGCAAAAAAAAAAAAGATACAAAAAAAAAGCTTTCAAAGTTTGGTATTCCCATGATGTAATCATCGAACTACAAATGCAATACATAAGATGAAACAGCACACAACAACAACAACAACTTAAAAATGCTGTTTAGGAGCGAATAAAAGCAAAGAACATTCAAGAAAAACAACATTTAACCGTTAAGTGATCGATAAAGAAAAGATCTGAAATAATGTTAATTATTGAAAAACTAAAATTTAGTTCAAATTAAACAATTTTAAAGAATCACTTCAACAAAAGTCAACACAAATCGAATATTATTGATTAATGCATAATGTGTTTCTGTTGTTGTTTATTTCTTTCAGGCATATGAGTAACTTAAAAGCGTTTATGTGGCAAATTAAGGCAAAATGTGTAATTAATAATAAAAAAGAGTGACAAAGAAACAAAAACAAGTAATTAATATTAAAAGCAAAACGCAGTCGAAATTACTTTTTTTCTTGTTTGTATTTAACGTACACACATGGTTGTATATGTATGTGTGTATGTGTTTTGCATTATGTAAATGCTAAAAGCAGGCGTCGCCTACACGGCACAACGTCAACGACAGCGCACACTTCACCTCCCCCGCTCAACATGTAAAACGTACAACACTTTGCTGTGTATTTGTATTTTTACTAGTTTGCTTGAGTGTATGTGCATATGTATGTATGTATATGTGTGCAAAGGTGAATGAAACCTGACGAATGCCGACGAAAAATTTGTAGTTTTAAGACACTGAAAGCGAACAAAAAGAGACAAATGCACGCGAGTGAAACAAACGAACAAACAAATCAACAGTGAGACAAGTCGATTTTCACCTGTCTACGCTGCGTATGGTTGTTGTTGTTTCGGTTTCTGTTTTTGGAATTTGCAGTTGCACTCAAACAAGTTGTTTTTTTTTTTTTTAAGCTTTTTTTCTTGAAAGCTTATTGCAGAGATCAGCTGCTAAAACAAATAAAAAAAAAACAAAAACAAAGAAATGCAGCAACATTTTTTTTTTTTTTTTTTGGTTTAAGAAATATTTCTCATTTCACCCCACAATTCATTGCAACAGTGCAAATTCACAGTTTTGACGTCGTCGCGTGTCGCCAAAGCTTCGTGTAAGCTTATTGTTGTACTCATCGTGCTCACTCGGTCGCACACTTGTTAAATTGTGCTCGTTAGTATGCTCTCACTACATACAAAAATCACTCGCACACTCACTCACTCACTTACGCTCTCTCTCAGCTTAGTTCGGCTGTTGCTTCGTTGATGTGATCGTTCGCTCGGATCGTTTTTAATGTTGCTTGCGCGGTACGCACAAAAACAACACAAATTTTCGAAATTATTCTTAGTGAGTCTGTGAAAGTGTTAGCAGCGTGCTTGGAAGCTCTCAAACAAACAAATAAACAAAAAAACAAAAAACGTCGTTTGTGCTGCTGCATCAGTGAGACACACACATCAAAAATCGATCAATCATTATAACAATAACAACAACAAATACTGACATTGCTTTGCCATTATTTAAGTTTCTTTTTGATCGTTGTAATTGTCTCCGTGTGACGTAGAACAAAAACAACGAAAGTTTCGTGTACATCTGCTTCTTCTTATTCAACTATTCAGCATCGCAGCCGTTACTCACACATTTTCAGTCATCTTCGTGTATTTCGACGCCAACAACAACAACACAAACGCCTATAAAAAACAACAAAAATTTATACTCTCGCGCAAAGAGAGCGCCGCGCTTTTATTTTCTTTTGTTTGAAGAAAAAACCTACACACACACACACACACGCTCACATATTTTTTTCCTTCTTCATCTTCAAACGTTTTTCTAAGCAAAAAACCAAACGTTGCCGATCAGTTTTACGTAAAAATTTCACTAAAACGGTTCGTATACGACGCGAGTTGAAGTTTGAAAAATACAAAAAAATATAAATAAATAAATACATATACAAATTGATAGAAGATTATAAAACCGCCCCTCTAAAAAATAGATATACAAAAACAAACAAACAGTGACCGGCAAAAATTTACAAAAAAAAATCGAAAGAAAAAAACAAAAACTTATTAAAATGTCACATCAATGCAGTTGCGGACGTGATCTCAACAACAATTACGTCTCCTACACGAGCGCCTATGCCAATGCATCAAATGCAGGCTTAGATCGTGACACGAGCGCTACTCTCTCCTCGGGTGGCGGCGCTGGCAAGTCGGCCAACAGTACACACACACAGCTAACAGCAAAGGTGATGTTCGGCACGGTGGGCGCCATCAAGGAATTGCGTGAAAAGGAGAAGTCACGGCATGCGTCAACACGCGCGTCCGATCGACGCAATTGAGAGTGAGTGAAGCAACAACGAACATCAGCAGCAGCAACAGTGAGATCAGCAACAACAACAACAAAAACAATAGCAGCACAATGCAGACACACACATGATGCCGTAGGCCGTTAAACGGTTTTGGGGAGAGAGAAAGTGGAATGACGAATATCCTGCGACATTTGCTGTAAGCTGTTGTTGTAATGTGACGTGACGTGGCGTGGCGTGGCGTATGATAGAACCGAGAGGAGACGAGACGAGGCGGGGCTGTGCATTTTCTTCTTTGATTGAGTGTTGTTGTACAAATATGTAATGTGCTGAAAATGTTACATATTTGCTCTGACACTGTTAGAGGCTATGAACGAAGGGGATAACAACAACAACAGCGACAACAACAACAACGCAAAGCAAAAGGAAATTGTGTTTGTTTTGATTTGTTTGTGTTTTTTGTTAGCTCAAGCATTTTATACAATTTTGAAACAAAAAAGAAAAAATTAAAAGAAAAAAAATACATTCCTAAATCAAACGCAACAATATGTAATAACAAAGCAATTAAACATTAATCGAATAAGCATCACATTTGGCCTTAGGCATACACTGCAAAAAAATACACACACACACACACAAAACATTGTTGAGCAATATTATATATTAAAAATTTAATACGATTTTAACAAACTAAAAAAACAAAATAAAATATTTGCTATTTTTAACTTTTAGTTTTAGCCGTTTTAAATATACACACATACATACATAAATGTTGTGCACACCACACTGGAAAAAAAAATGAAAAATTCGGGTAACCTTTTAGCACGAAATTGTCAAAGGTTACTTTAAAAATGTAAATCGAAACAACAAAAAGTAAAAAAATAAACCTTTGTAAATTCTTTATTTTTTTTACATATATAAAACAACATACATAAATATACATACATACATTTATAGTGCAATACATTGTAACAAAAACGAAACAAAAACAAAATTATTTCATATATTTAGCATTAAAATTAAATTTAAGTCTTTTCATTATTTATAAAAATAAATAACAAGAAAGAAAGAAAAATAAAACAAGACAAAAAGAAACTTAACATAATTAACAATAACAACATTTCATTCAAATTTTCACGCAAATTTTTCTGGAATTTTCCAAAAGTTTCGTCGGACAGTTGCACATGACTAACACACATACACATTGTTGCACATGCAGATGCAAATATACATACATACATTTGTATTTATGTGTGCCCAAATAAATTTGTGTATTTTATTGTTTATATTTGCATATGTGTAAATAAACTATAACAACAATCGGACGACAACAAATGCAATAATAGCAATAACAGTAAAAACAATAATTGTTCCTGAATCTCTGCTTCAAAAGATACACTTGACTCTCATTATTTGTTCAAGTGTTTTCTGTTCCATAAACATATCAGAAGACCTTACACACATACACAGAAAAAGCAATAAAATGAAAACAAAAGCAAAAGCAAAAAGTTGATTTATGTATTTATTATTATAATTTTTGTTGTATTCTTAGTCTTTACTTTCTTATCTACAAGCTTTAGTCTCTTACTTTAGTCTGTCTTCAAATTCCAAATATCTTTTGTAATAAAAAAAAAAACAAAAAACTCTCTGTGCTTACATAAATATGAAAATATAATATTTATTACTTATTTTTATAATTAAAAAAAAAATAAAAAAACATTATTTTTGTTATGCTTTACCGCTCAACAGCAACCATGCATTAATAAAGATTCTATTTGAAATTAAACTAAATTTGTTATTTTATTATAATAACTTAAACCTTTTTTTTTTTTTTAAATTTCATAGAATTTCAGCGACAAAACAAAAACAACTCTTTGATATATTCAATAATATGCGAAAAATGATTAGCATATTCAATTAAATGATTAGCATATTCAATTAAAAATTGAAGCAGAAAATGCTGAAAAGAGAGCGTAACAAAAGCAACAAGAAGTGTCATCTTATAATGTCGCAGCAAGACTTAAAAATACAACAACAACAACAAAATGATAACGCACAACAATAAAATTCTTCACAAAAAAAGGAAAGATAAGAAAGCATTGCATGGTAATGACAACGAAAGCGTATGATTGAAAATGCGGACAGAGCGACGACGAGCAAGAAGTGTGAATGAAACAACTTACAGCGGCAACACTCAAGCACTCAACTCACTCACTCACACTCATATTGCTGACACTTGGCTTATTTAAATTTTTTTTTTATTGTATATTTTTTTTATTGCTACCTCTGCAGCACAGCTGTGGCTTGCGGCAGTGGCGTGTGAAAGTCAACGCAAAAAAAAAAGAAAGAAAGAAAGAATATTGTAAAAAACAACAAAGAATGCCAAAGAAAAGTAAAAGAAATGAAAGCGAAGACGGCGTCGTCTTTTATTTTTAACTACTTTTTTTTTCGTTGTTCTTTTTTTTTTTTACAGTAAAGAATTCATATATTAAGCTTAACAAGCTTTTCTCTCTTGCTTGCTCGCTCGCTCGCACACACTTTTATTCTTGTTGGGCATTCTTCGTAACAGTGACCCAGTCAATCAAGTGTTTGGGTGCTCTCTTGCTATCACGCTCACTCGCTCTCACTTCTTTGCTGCTTATAAAGATCGTCTATGCGCGTTCTATTTTACATGATGACGAATTTGCCGGCAAGCTTTTCTTTTCATCGCCATTCTTTCTTTTCTTTTTTATCGTTTGTCATTCTTTGTGCGCTCTTTGGCTTGCTCTCACTGACACACGTTGCTTATGCATATGTATGTATGTAGTTTAGATCAATTCAATAAGCGGGCGCAAAGTTTAATTGAATTAAATTAGCCGCGTGTCATGCAAACTCATTTACGTACGTATACGTAATTTATCAACTTGCACTTTGCATGTTCTTCTTTTCGTCGTATTTCTTTTTCACTTCTTCTTCTTCTTTGTTTTTTGCGCAGCCGATCGAGCTGAGCTGCAATTAAAGAAGCAACTACTTGTTGCACTCGCTCCATGTGCTGGGGCAAGAGTGTGTGCAGAAGTGAGAGAAAGATGAAGCTGTGTGTAGAAGCTTTCAATTTGTTTATTTTTGTACTGTGGTTTTTCTTCTTTTTAATGTCTTTAACTGGAATGCGCTTTGGCGTGTTCGCTTGTCCCCTCACACCCTCTCAGAGACGTTTATTTTGATTCACTGACGCAGCAAAGTTGTTATTTGGTTTATATATTATTTTGTTTTTCTTTTTATACCCTGTGTCAGGGTATGTTAACGCTTAGAAGGAGAGAAGTAAGAATGTATTTATTCCTAACCAGGAGGACAAGAGAAATCGATTGATCAGGCTGTCCTCACCAATGGATCTTGGAATATATAACACCTAAAAACTTGAAATTTGGAGAGCAGACTCATGAGTTTGTTAAAATTGCTATATGTATCTCCTAAATTGTAATAGGTACGAATCTGAAACTTCATATCCAAATTCGGTAAATACACATCTTTAAAATTACATAGCATAAAATACCCCTCCCTCTAACTATTTTCCCTAAAAGACAATCAAACGCAATTTTTGACGAAATTAATTAATTAATTAATATTCATACATAGATGGTTAACATCAAGTACACAATTTTTTTATATTTCTGGCGTGGCACCGTCTACTTTATGTACAAGGTATTACATTGTCGACTATAGCGTCCTCACTAGTCTTTTTCATTTTGTCTTGTATAAATGCAGAACAACAAGCTTATTCTTGTCGCCTACGAAAGTGCTGAACTTTGCGATTTAACACATTTTTTTCATAATTTATGAGGTGCAATTTTTTGCATACAATTATTTTATATTTACTTTTTTTTCCATACATGCCACAAACAAGTTGAATATGTTTTCTCGTCTTTATTTTCTATATTCGTTTCGGGTTTTTTTCTGTTTTTTTTTTTTTTTTGAATATATAATTTTTGTATGCTTGTAGAAAGAACTTTCTCTTCTAATTGAAAACAGTTCGATGTGCGATAAGATCAGCTCAAACATGCCGCTTGGTTGTCCAATTGGATTTGACTGTTGTTGACTCAGACACGACGACATGCAATGTTGTTGTTATTGTTGTTGTTTGTTGGCATATCTTTTCTCTAATGAGCACATTATGCAGCCCTGAGGCAATTTTAATTGCTTTGGCTTGTCTCGCAACGATTTCGTTTTCAATTTCAATTTAAGCTGACATTCAACAACAACAAGAACAACAACATCATGAATCAAAAAAAATTGACCAAACAAATGTCTGAATGAACTGACTGGAAACCACTTCATCCAACCAAAAGCCACCTTTGCCACCCTCCTGGCCATGACTATCAACTGTTGAAGTCAGTCAGCAACTCGTCAACCATTAAGTGACTTCCTCAAAAAAAAAATGATAATAAAATAAGAAAAAAAAACAAATAAAAACAAAAAACTTTTACTGGTCTGTTGTCGCTTTTGCTACTCATATGGCCACTTGAGGCATTTCTCCTGTTACTGTCGCTTCTACTGTCGCTTTTGCTGCTTCTTTCTGTTTTTTTTTTTTTTTTTTCTTTAGCTTGTTAAGAGCGACAGACAACTCGTCGAGATTGTCGAGATCGTATCGATGCTGTTGATGATGCTGATGCTGATGATCATCGTTGCCGTTGCTGCCGCCGTTTGTAACTTTTTTGGCTTCTAATGGCGACTCATGGGTGAGAATCGATTTAGTTCGGTTTACAGCGAACGCGGCAACAAACGCGAAAAAATTTCTATTTCAACAAACATACAAACGTGCACGTTACTTTTCTTTTTCTCTTACCGATAACACTCCGATTAAAAGATTGCTCAAAGGAAGCGTAAACGAAAACCCCGAAAAGTTTTCCGAGTGTCTTGGCTTAAAATATAAAGTTAATTTTGCAATAATTCGGTAAATGAATGCTTATGAAATTATCATAAATTAAGCGGTTTTGTGCAATTGTTTTGTGAAAAAAAAATAAAGAAAGAATATCGTTAACGAAGCATAACGAAAGCGTTTTGCTCAACATTTGTTTGTTTGTTTGCATTCAATTCTATAAGAACAAATTGATTTGTCGGTCAGACAAAGTAAAACTCAGAAATGCAATTTGGTTGTTTTTTTAAAGTTATAATTAAAAATATGTTTGGCTCATTAGTTTTTTGTTCTCTCAAATTATCAGTTGCTTTTTGTTTATTAAAGAAGCTCAAGAACTTTTTCATTTAAAATTTAACTTAAATTCTACCAACTCATGATTCAAATTAAATGCATAAGTCATACCAACTAGCCAACACAACTCACTTATATACAGTTAAGGTCAAAAAAATAGTTATGTTCTCTGCGAAATCTTACGATGTTGGAAAAACATAAAAAATATAAGTCCACGGTTTTTGTATTTTTTATATTATCAATTGATTGGCAAGGGATAACTGTTTTCTTAACGACATACATCGAATTCTTGAATCTGTTGTGATCTCGAGACTGCATTATCCATTCTAATAGATGATTTCCTACTTCATTTTTGGCCACACATCTCAATACGTCAGTCAATACGTTTCTTACAATTATCGACAATTTCGATTTGGATGAGAAAGGAATTCAGGATTTTTTTACTTTGTTAGCAACACCATCATTTTTTGACCACAACTGTACATACAGCTTGCATAATTGCACAGAAAATAATTCGTTGTTGTTTATTTATTATTTTTTTTACATTTTTCTTGTTTTAATTATTATTATTTTTAATTGTGCTCCGATTTTGACGCCCGTCAGTCACCATTGAAGCGTATAAAATATTATTATACAACGAGAGCTTAAACAATCTACAATAAGCCAAGTCCGAACTGAGTCAAGTGGCAAGCACGAAAACCATTAAAATAAATTAAATTGTGCAGCTTTGCATAGCACAAAAGCACAAGCACAACTATTTTATAATGAATGCAAAAACAACTAAAAACAAAAAGATGCAAAAATCACTAATTATGCATATTAAAATAAAAAAAAATGTTTGAAAAAATAGTTTGGCGTTGATGTAATCGAGCGCAGCGATTACACAAAAATCACAACAAGAAAATTAATTATTAATATTATTAATAGCGATAAATGGCGAGAAGTGTCAATGTCCCGAGATTAGAGAGACATTCAATTTGATTAGCAAAGCGCAAGCAAAGCAAAAACAAAAAATCATTGTGCCAATTACATTATCAGCAATTGAAATGAGTAAAGACACAAAAAAAAAAACTCATAGTTTGTATTTAATTTAAACAATCTTTGAGCATATTTGCGGCTCTTCTCTTTTCCCAAACGCTCTCGTACGATTAATACATAATGAAACTCTCTCTGACACTATTCTGATAGAGATACACAGACACACACATGAAGCAGTATACTGTACCGTTATTACTGCTATGCCTTTTGCAATTCACATGTCAAACGACGCACGCAAATGTAACTGTCAAAAGTGACAGTCATGTGGCGGCAACAACGGAAACGGAAATGCAAAATGAATATGCGACAAACAAAACGCCCACGCATGATTTGCCGGCACCAATGCAACAAAGCAATGCACAGGATAATGATGACGACAAGAATGTTTATAGCATACGTAATGCACGCTCACGTCGACCCACGCTCATGGAGCTGGCGCTGCAGGAGAGCGTACGCGAAGGACTCAACGCAATGACGCAATTGTATAGTAAAATACAACCGGATATGATCAGAAATGGTGAGTAATAAAGTATTACTGATGTAAGAAATGAATTGCAGCATTACAACAAACATACACGTATGCAGGTCAATTACTGCAGGACGACCATCCAGCGGCGCTTTTGTCACGTTTTAATGCGCCCAACGAGGATACAACGCAACGTGAAATGGCTGCCTACGCAACGCTCTCAGCGACGAAGGCATTCCGGAAAAAGTAAGTACGTGTATGAGTGTGTGAATGGGCGTGCCGCTGTGCTTGCTGCGTGGGTTCATCAATCGCTTTGTGTCGGCGGCAGAAAACTTTGTTTGAAAAAGCAAAACCACTTGGTTTCATTAAGTATACGTTTATTAAAAATCCGCAATAATTGTAGTTTTATGGCAAAAGTTTCTTTCAACTTCATTGTTATATTTCAAGTGTGCATATCACGCCCACGCTTGATGTTTAAGGCGAAATACAACACATATAAAAACTCATAAGCAAGCCGCAGCAAGCAAAGACAGCTGCAGGCCAACTTATTTGCAAATAAAGCAAAAACAAAAAAGTACCGTCAACTGACCACCATTTCGAGCAGTTACAGATGCTGAACCGCACCGTATTCGAACTGAGCTGAGCTGAGCTGACAATGGACAGCGGATGGCCGCCATTTCATTTGACATTCAAGTGTTTGTCTGCCTCACCGCTTGTTCATACGCCTGCCTTACCCCAACTATCATTATTATCGCGTAGATATTTTTGCACAACTTTCTCAGTTGATTAACGAGTTCTACGAACGTAAAGAGTCGCTTGGTTACCAATACGAGTGCAACTGCCCCGCCTGCGCCTCCATCGGTTGTACAGTTAATGACTTCAAGTGCTTGAATTAGTGGCAAACAAGCAATGCCAATAAGCAAACGGCCAACGACCAACAACCAACAACCGACGTTACCAACATTCAACATGAACATGTCTAAAGAGTCAACTTTCACTTTGACATTGAAATAGCATAATTGCAGTTGAAGCAGTTGTGCTTTGAGCCAAAGATTTGAAGTGAAGGTAAAAAAAAAAAGCAAAAATATTTCAAGTTAAATGACCGTTTTGGCTTTTGTTGTTATTGCAATTAGTTACGCACCGGAAACGCACAAAAAATCAAGTGCAACAAAATACCGCATTGTCGCTTAGCGAGTTTTCACTTTTCAATGATATGAACAAAGCAACAAACCAACAATTTTCCAGCTATAAAATTGAATAAAAAAAAACACTTTTCAGAACTTTCACCATTGGCAAAAAAAAAAATCACAATCTTGCGCGCAATGAGCCAAAAAACGTTGGAAAATTCACAAAAGACCGAAAAAAAATAATAATATCATTTACGCAATTGCATTGAATAAGCAAAGCGTCGAAATCAATGAGTCGAAAAAAATATTATAATAAATTTTATTTGCTTTAAGCAAAGAAAAGACATTCAATTATGACAAAAAAAAAATATCATAAAAAGGTTAACAAAATAATTATTACAACAGTTATGAAATTTTATTTAATTAAGCAAACAAAAATATTTCACATAAACAATTTGTGTGCAAAATTGTTCAATATTGTTGTTTGTTGTTTGTTGTTGGCTTGTTAATAATAGCCAAATTTAGTATTTCGCCAAATTAGAAGAAAGCGCGCGTTTCTGCAATTATCAAGAGACGCAAAAATGGCAAATATTGCTATCACTTTCTAGCAACACAAACGCACCTTTCACTCAAACGCACGCACGCAAGCAAAAATGCTTAGAGCGTTGATCATTATTACCAAAAAAAAAAAAATAAAGAAAAGAAAAAAAAATGCAAAAAAAAAAACAGAGAAAAACATCATCAACGTTCGCAATTTGATTACATCAAAACGACAAAAACAGTAAACAGCAACAAAAACAGAAAAAAACGAACAACAACAACAATAAAAGTAATACAATAACAAAGTTGGCGAAGAGTCACATAGAGCCAAAAAGCGCTACTTTCGATTTCTTTGAATGACGCTTCAAACACACACACACAGATACAAATACACACACACAGCCACACACATATAGACACACAGATACAAAACCAAGCACAACTTTGACTTTTATTTTTGAGTCAACTTCAAGAGTTCGTTGACATCTTCGATTTTTGTTACTATCGTGTATGTGTGTGTGTGGTTAGTTTTTATAGTTGTTTTTGTAGCCATTTATCTGTCTACAATACCATAAATGTAAGCATGTGTGTATCTGTGCATATGTCTCTGTACGCCCCCCCCTTGTTGTTATTGTTGGCAGGTCCGACTTGAAACGAATTTGAAGCGCTCCTATAATTTACGATTATTACTTGCATAAACGATATAATATAATATAATTTGTTAAAATTTTTCATTAATATTTTCATGCTATGATTCGTCTTAAAAATGCCAATTGGTTAATACCCTACACTAATATCGATCAGCAGTATGGGTAAGCGAATAAGGCTGCTTTCACCAGAGCTGCAAAAGTAATCCGATAATTCGCGAAATTTCTAGAAATGTCTTGTCTTATCATTATGAACCTTATAAGATACAAGTTACAATTTCAATAAAAACAAATTGTTCGAATTCGTTGGGATAATTTGCAAATGATATTTCTAGAAGCCTTTACTGCAACAAATTGAAAATAAACTGTTAAAGAAAAAAATCAAAAAATTTTATTAATTGAAATTTTTCATAAGAAATAAATAATTTATTATCGTCTCGGAAAATTTATAAGCACATATTTTATGATGGTATAAATTTTGATTTATGAACATTACGTTTGTGTAAACATTTGACCTCTAAGTTGAAACTTTAAGATTCTCTTTACTTCTAAAACCAAAAAAAAAAATTTTATTTGTTTTATTTTATTTTTTGTTTATTAAAATGCACGTTCGTACGTCAAATGAAAATGAATGAACGAGTAAATGCAATTGCAAGCATAACTAAATGAAAGCGGCTCGGAACTGCAACTTCTGGAAGCTTACGAAATGCTTTATTTTCGTTAGTTCAGCTTTGCTTGAATTCGTTACGCTTTGAGGAGCGCAGATGGACAGTTGGGTGCAGGTTCGATGTGTGCTTAATTAGCGTTCAGCTCAGTGCAAGTTGAATTGCGCAAAGTGCAGCGTAATGATTGAATTATTTATTTACTTTTTTCGCTTATTATTTTTTTGTTTTTTGTATTGTATTTGAAATCCATTAGCCAAGACACAACTTGGTAAATATGGTTTGAATGAAGCGCTGACAAACAGATTCTTATGCAATGCGATGTGAGCTAATGGAGCATAACGGGGAAGTTTACTGAAATATTATGGCACACCACATGGAAAACAATAAACACAGAAGTTTTCCAAAGTTTGTTTTTGGATTCTCGAGACTGTTTCTATATTTTTAGTGCCCTTCATAGTGATATTATAATGTCGAATTTCAAGATTTATTTCAAATGTTTTAAATATTCCAAAGACATTTTTCAAATTTTTTAATAAATTAAACCCCGAGCAATGCCGATTCAATTATGCTCTTACAAGATCTTATCTTTCATTACATTTCCCACAATAAGTGAAAATTATAAATGGTGTTAAAAAAACAACTCAAATAAAATAAATAAATAAACCGCAAAAATGTGCAACAAATAAACAAACAAATAAATAAATAAATTTAAATAAAGACTTAAGGCTCAACACAAGAGTGGGAAAAACGATTTCCACTTTCTCCAAATGAAAACGACAACGAAGACGGCTTAATTTTTTTTTTTTTGCCTTTTTGCTTCTACCAAAAACAAGAAAAACAAAAACACACAAAAAAACATTAAAATAATGTAAAAAGTAATAAACCAAAAACAACGCAAATGAAAAGAAAACCGACAACTTTAAACTAAGCTGAGCTTTAAGACATGTTCGTTGTTGTTATTTGTTGTTGGGTGAAAGGTAACCGAGCGCTCGCTTAAGGGGCGTATGTTGCAATGAGGGGTGACAAAAGCAACAAATTGCAGCACATCGCATCTTTTAGCGTAAAACAAGAAAAAACAACAAAAATCGTGCTTTTATTTTCTATACATTTCATTTTGTACGTCGCCGAATGCGAAGACGCAACTGAGGTTTTTTTTATTATAAATACAAGCAGCCACGACTAAACTTCAAACACTTCAAAGCGAACTTTGAGCGAGTCATCATGTTGTCAACAACCACAAGTGACTTTATTAACTCTAATCACTTTACTGTGTTCGACTCCTTTTTGCAGCTACAAGCACATCAATGAACTTGCACGACAAACGCACGCACAGAAGATCTCATTGCGTCGCACAGCGCTTGAAGGTCTCTGTCCGCCACGTGATCCGCCCACATGTATGCCAGCATCGGAACGTTATCGCACACACGATGGTACATGCAACAACAAGCGCCGACCACGTTGGGGCGCCGCACAGATGCCTTTCAATCGTTTCCTGCCACCGGAGTATGGCGATGGCGTCGACAGCGTGCGCAGCTCCACCGATGGCAGTCCATTGTCGTCGTCGCGGTTCGTCAGCTTACTAGTACATGGCGCACGCGATGGCGAAGCACCGATAACACTGATGATCGCACAGTGGGGTCAACTATTGGATCATGACATGACGTCGACAGCACAGCCACGGTAAGTGAGCAATAAGTCGGTGCTAATGACTTCAATTGAATCTCATGCACCTGCAGTTCCATAAATGGTTCTATACCGAGTTGTTGTGGCGGCAAGGACTTTCATCCATCTTGCTTTCCCATCAAAGTGCCGCTTGACGATCCTTGGCTGTCGCCGTTGAAGGTGCGCTGTCTGGAATTTTTACGTTCGGCGCCCGCACAACGTCGTGATTGTGTGCTCTCGTGGCGTGAGCAAACCAATCAGGCGACTTCCTACATCGATGCTTCGCCCATCTATTCGAACAGCGCCAAGGCATCGGACAATGCACGTGTCTTTCGTAACGGTCTGCTAATCTACGGACGTGGCAATCCAGCCGATGATGTTTGCCAACGTGGCGCCATTGCCACACAGTGTATACGTTCCGGTGATGGACGGAGCGGCGAACAGCCGGGTCTGTTGGCCATGCATCATGTATGGGTGAGCGAACATAACCGAATCGCTTTTGAACTTAGCGAACTGAATTTACACTGGAGCGATGAGAAGATTTATCAAGAGACGCGACGTATTGTCGGCGCCATGTTTCAACACATTACGTTCCGTGAGTTCTTGCCAATTGTATTGGGTCGTGAAGTGTGTAAACTTTTCGATTTGGAACTGTCGAATTCTGGCTACTACGAGGGCTACGATCCGAAGGTGAATCCGACGGTGGCCAATGCTTTTGCTGCGGCTGCCTTTCGTTTCGGCCATTCGCTGGTCCAGAATTCATACATGCGTTGCGATCGGCATCACAATGTGATCAATAATAGTAAGTTGTATTTTGGATACAAAAAAACAGAATTAAAAAGAATTTTTCTTATTTACCTTTTCATAGATGTCAGCCTTCATGAGGAATTCCAACGCGGTGATATCGGCTCGGCTGGATCACTGCATCGCCTGCTACGCGGCTTGGCCACACAGCGCGCACTCAAACGCGATGAATTCATTACGCCCGAACTAACCAATCACCTCTTTCAGACGCCAGGCTTTCCATTCGGCTTGGATTTGGCCGCCATTAATATACAGCGCGGCCGCGATCATGGCGTTGCTCCCTACACGGCTTGGCGTGTACCTTGCGGTCTATCGGCCATACACAATTGGGATGAATTCTCCAATGTGGTGGGCCCCGAGTCCGCTAAGCGCATTGGCCATGCCTATCGTAGTGTACACGATATTGATCTGTTTGTCGGTGGCATTGCAGAGAGACCCGTGGTCGGCGGTCTCGTTGGGCCGACATTTGCCTGTATTATTGCTCAGCAATTCAGTAATTCGCGCAAAGGTGATCGCTTCTGGTATGAGAATGGCGGCTTTGAGAGCTCTTTTACACCGGCACAGTTACACTCTTTGCGTCGAGTGAGCCTTGCGCAAGTGCTGTGCCGTGCTGTGGGCGGCGGCACTTTTCAGCCGCACATCTTTATACCAGCCGAATTTAACGATAATGAGCGTTTGAACTGCGGTGTTGGTCCATTGGCGCCAATCGATCTTATGCCTTGGCTAGAGCAGGATCCATTTGCTGCTTTAACACCACGACCGCCAGTATTTGAAGGTCAAGTAGTGCCGGAAAATGTATTCGAAATTATGACAGCACAGAACAGTAATCTACACATTAACAAAGAGGACAAGGCGGGCTTCTCCAATCGCGTCAGGCCAACGCAACAGGGCAACAATTCACCAGTGACGCATAAGCCGAACATTGACTTTATACCAAACTCCTCGATTGGCTTTCAACGACCACAGAACTTATCGAAAATCAATGACAAACTCGATATACGACGCAAGACACAGACGACTAACAATCGCATTACGACACGAAAACCCGTACAAGGTGTGAACAATAAACTGGACAAATCACCGACGATAACACTGAACATTAAAAATGTAAACACGAGAAGACGCGTACAGAATATACAGACGACAACACGCCGGACCGTGATCATTAACAATGTGCCCATAGAGTTACGTAGCGCATCGGCGACTGAAAATGCCAAAGAGACTTCAACCGAACGGACAAAGACAAATACGGCGAACAATAAATCAACTAACAGTACTAACAAAACGAAAGCATCAGACAAAGCGGAAGCTAGAACCATTGACAATACAGAAATGACAGATGAGCAAACAGAACTACCGAAGGAACAGTCACAAAATGATACCAAAGACAAGATGGACGTTGACAAACCAACAGCGGCTGCAGAAGTGACTGAGCCAAATAACGATGACATTGATCCAATGAAACAAGCGTTAAACACACTGAACGAACACAAACGAGTACAACGACAATTGCGTATACGTAACATAAAGAACACCACCTCGGACAAATCACTGACACAGACGACAAACAAGGCAACAACTAAAAGTGCTGAACCAAAATTAATAGTCTTTAAACAACGTCTCACTTACAATGCAACAACAACACCGACAGCCACAACAACAACGCCAACTACTGTGACGACTAAGGCACCAAAAGTAGCCAGCAGGACAACAAAACGGAGCATTGAACTGCGTAGTCAATACCAGAGTAGACCGATCTATACACGCCCTCAGAAAGTTGTTGTAAACGGACCAAATGCCGATCAATATGAAATCGAAATCAACATAAGACAGACAAACAAAAGTCCCCTGACTCGACCAAATACAGACTACACGACCGCTTACAAACCTTATAGTCCAGAAAGCTATGAAAGCAGTTATGCGCCCCATTACATTGATTACTCGACAACGACGCCAAGCTACGGCTTCTATCACTCATCACCGACCATAATATCAACATCAGCACAAGTGCAGCGTACAAAACCGCCGACAATAATTTATTTGACCGACAGTGACGAACACAGACAGACAACGACGCGACCACCGAACATCTTTCAAAATTTTATCACTTTTGCGACCAGCGCCTTTAACAACAATCACAATAGTCCAAGGCCAACATCGCCATCACCAGTGTCAGCGCCACCTCGTGATCGTCCAAGCTATGAAACTGTTATTATTAACAGTCCACATAGTAGTAGTCACACCGTCTCATCGGCTCCATCCTATGAGTCACGACCGCCAACGTACAGTCAGGTTAGTCAAGTAAGTAATCAACCACACTACCCGGTCGCGACAAGCGCCCAAATTGGCGTGAATCCCAGTTCGGGTTACTTGCATGCTTCCAGTAGTGCTGTGAGCGCAGGCAATTTCGGTTCAATATCTGGCGTGGCAAGCGCGAATGGTGCTGACAGCACTTTTAGTTTTAATATCCGTCCCCGGCCGGACACGCACCAAGTAGCCAACTCGTACCCAAGGCCAATTGAACATGGTGGCGGTGTTGGCAGTTACGGCTTCTTGCCTCCACGCAAATCTACATATTCACCAGAATATGTCAATATACCGATATCGACACCACAGAGTACACTCTACTATGACCGCGAACTGACGACAAGCCAATCGAGCAGCCCTTTCTCCAACGGACAGCACCGACCACAGAATTCAAACTTTTATGGCAGATCACCTGCCGAAGTAAAAGAGGCCAATGATTTGCCCAAAGTTTCGCCAGACCACAAACTCGACATTAACGACTATGACTATTTGAGTCGTACATTACAACTTCAAAGGACACACACAAACTCAACGGACGACGTAGAATCTGTTGAATTGGACGATTACCAATATGACGACGATGACTTTGACAAAAACGATAGTGACGAGGACAACTTTATGCCACCAGCTAAGAAATTCGATCGTGATGGTTACTTGCGACCTGAACTAATGCTGGGTAGTTTGGGCAAGAGTGAGATGGCAAATGAAAGCAAATCAAATGGAACATTCCTAGACGATAACTATGTACTGCCTATGCTGGTAAACAAAACGCAATCCTACTTGACTGAAATGCCCAAGCCGATAGCCCTACTTGACTCGTATGCGACTACAACATATGTGACGGACGTAACGATCTTTCCAGATACTTTAGGCAAACATTTAAATAATGACATCTCGGCCGAAGACTCATTTGAGGAGACAACAGAGATTTTGGAACTGTCGAAACGATCCGCGCTTAGTAAAATTGGTATGGGACAGCCATCAGTCGCGAGTAGCATCGCTTTTGCTCCAATCAAAGTGCTGACGCAACCTGAAAGGTGAACTTGGGTCAGTTATAACTTTAAAATTACATAAAAACCTCTGCTTTATTCAACAGACCTGACAATTGGGTAATTTTTGATACGCCCAGTGAGAAACCGCTGCTCCCGCAAACACCGATTATTAAAATGGATACTCAGCCCTCGGCTGAAGTACCAATGCCTATAAAAGGCTTCAACGGCATATGGCAAAAGGACCAATTAAAAAAAAAGAATCATTCCAAAGTATCCAAATTTAATGTGACTGCAGAAGCAAAAGCCGAACCCACAACACAAAAAGAAGCCTTCACGGATGACACAACAACAATGAGCACACGTCAAGATGATATTACAACGACGCTAATGCCAAATTAATTAAAACTATTTGTTCACATTTATTATATATTTAATTTATTTATTATTAATAAAAATATTAAACTATTTATTTATATTTGAATCGTAACTGTTTCATTCGACCGTTATTTGACAAAATCGACAAGGTGTTTCATTCGACCCTAGCGCCATCTGGAGAACGATTTACCGGCTCATTGTAAAATTTTCATTTTGGAAGCCCTGTTTTTTTGTTTATATTCCTTTCTCACTCGCTCATAGTCTTTAGAATGCAGTGTTGCCTATTTTCCGGAAGAAAAAAAACGCTTTTCTATAGGGATTGTAAGTACAAAACTCGGAATTTAAAATAAATAAAACTCACTTCAAGTTAAATTAAATAATAAAAGAAGCAATAAAGTCGAAGACATTTTTAAAAATGTTTAGAATAGACGCTGTTCGCTGTTACACATCTTTAAATGAAGAAAATCAAGATTCCAAAATAGCTGATTTGGCAACATTGGATCAGCTACTCGCTGTCGACAGACCGTCACTCGCTCGGGGCGAGTTTGTTTACTAATTTTTTTTTTAAACTCCTGCATTGGTTTGGCGTATGTCGCGGTGTATTCGCTCTAGACGACTGCGCTGCTCCCCACCATCCACCGTTTTGGTCAAAAAAATTTATTTTTCAAATAAATTTTGTTAAATTTTAACTAGCAATTGGAGTGCAAATAAATTTTCGATGACTGCGTGCAAAGGAGGCTGCTTCAGCTGGTCTGCCGTTTGAGTGACAAATAGATAACGTTTTCTTCAAACGGGTTAAGATAAGAGGAACACAAAAGGCTGAATCAATTAAATTTCGGATAAAATGGAGACTGATTACCACGGCAACCACAACTTTATCGAATCGGGTGTCTCATCGGATGATGACGATGACTATTCCGTAGAAAGTTCCGACGAAGAGCGTGAGTATGCTGGCAGCGGCCGTAGTGTCAGCAAAAGTCGTGCTCCGGGAGCGGTGGTGCAAACAGGAATTAACATGATTAAGCAGCCACAGAACTTGGTGAAGTTGCTTTTCAACCGAGAGGTACTTATTCATTTCGTATGGACATTTTCGTTTTCACAATGTATTTCTTGACAGCGTACTGGCCACTTCTCGGGCAGAACTGGTGCCGGTCAGCCACCAGAGCGCGCGTTCAATAAGGTGCCAAATAGATTATCGTTTTGTCTCAAAGATATTATTGATAGTCATTTTTTGCAGGGGTAAATACAACTAATTGTTTAAATATATTTCGAGTTTTACGTTTTTCCAATTTTCAGACACATCTTTATGGGTCTCAGTGCCTGTGGACAGTTCCTGCTCAGCTATAAAGTCTGTTGCAACGATGCAGTTGCAGTAAATCACTATTCCTTTAATGTAGGCTATAAATATACGTGAGTACAAGTACACTAACTGCTACAATGCTCGTCAGTTAATTCTAATCAAATATGTCAGTCTCTTCTTTTGGGTATTTCAACCGCACAAAAAATTGCGCAGCTACTTCCAATGCTGCCTTTTTGATGATCATGGCGTTGATAATGTTAAGGTTGTTACCATGACACAATGGAAGAACGGCGACTCCCGTGTACTGATCGTGCATGGTGCCCGGGTAGAGGAGAACGATGATTCCTACATAACATACGTTAAAGTTCCTAAACTTGGTTGTTTGGAGTGCAAGAAGCAACGTGAAAGTCAAGATTGTGCATGTAAGCTTTCCGAAATTGTACAAAACCAAATTAATTATAATAATGTCTCTTTCAGTTTTCCAATTCAACGCGCACTGCCTAAACTGCAGTCTGACAGTGCATACAAAGTACGCGTCGAACGATACTGATCCAAAATTTGAACCGCAGATTAACCTTCTATGTCCAGAACGTATACTGATTATCGCTAATGGTTTTCTACACATGCTGCGTATTGACGTAGACACGCCGACCTCAACCAATGCTCAACTAGATTGCAACTCGTATTCGATGCATAGTGGCACTGGGCAGTCGTTAGTTTTAGCTAAGTTGCACGAGGACGAAAAGGCCAGCCAGCATAGTATTGAGTTAGAAATAGGCGGAGGTGGCGTCAGTGGACAAAATAATGTGGTTGCACGAATCATTGCTGATTTTAGTGACATTGAATCCGATCCAAGTGTTAATCGCAACAACGAATACCAGGGACAACAGCGCAATTTAGATGTTTCTCGCAAAAACTACGAAGAACTTATTTTTACGTGCAATACGGGCTCTTCAACGGACTTGGCTGTTACCAGTTCCCCATCCGGCAGCAGCAATGCGTCAACTAAAGACGGCAACACCTTGACCGTTGGTCTTAAGCGAAAACGTCATGAACGCATTGTTACGAAATCGTTTCGAAATGGCATCGTAACTGTTGACTTGCAGGGGCCCACAACTTCATCATCTGCAGCAGACAAATCAAACGCATATGAGTTCTCAGAAGACAATGAGAAATGCGAGAAAATTTCAACCTTGCGCAAACGACGCCTTGCAGATAAGAAGTATGAGTTCTCTGAAGACAACTCTGAAAATATAATTCCTTTTACAAAAATGCGTTCAGCCGTCAAGTCTTCCAATTTGGCTGCACAGCTCTATAGCACCACAAGCAGCGGCTCCCATTCAAATAACCGTAATTTGCATCGTTTCTCACCTACAGCACATTATTTTCACAATTCGCCATGTGCATCGCCATCATCTTCGCCACATCCGTCACAGCCATCGTGCTCTGGCAGCGATCAACGCCATTATACATCGCCATCGCCAAACTCATCGCACATGGAATTCCGTTCGCCACCGTCCTGCGCCTCGCCGGCAAGCTCAAGCGTAATGCGTTCGCCGAATCGTCAGCCAACAGCCGCACAAATTTACGGCCAAAAATCGCCACCATTGTCACAGGCTACACTGCAAATGTTGAGCTTTAAACCGCTCGGTGCACTTTCACCTCTTCAAGTTTCGATGACAAAACGCATGGAACTAGGCGGATCTATGTCGCCAAATGCCAGTCTCTCGTTTCTATCACCACGCCGTGAAGAGCAACGAATTGTCGAAGTGCCACTACAGGGTGGTACCATGCCGGAGAAACCGATCTGTACGAAAAAGCTAAGACGACGCTATGTTGAAGAGGACGACGCCACATCGGTTATAACAAGTGAAGAGGACGATTGCATTTCGCCAGGTTATCACACTTCGCTGCCAATGGAGGTGCACGGCGCTTGCTATTCCGAAATGCAAATGGTCTCACAGGCTTCGTATCAGCGTCTACGTTGCACAAGTGTCGTGATAACACAACACTCTTTTGATCTAGAGACATTTACTTATTACGTGATTAGCATACTGTGTCAGAAGAATCAAAAGACATATGATGTCTTCTATGACTGGGCCTACGAGGTCATCAACGTCTGTCCACTGAGTCAGACTATTAGTTGCTTATTGATGGCACAGTTTTCTGCACGTGATCAGCTACCTACAGCCCCTACAAACTGTCTCAATTGCACGGGCAAATTTGATTGCGCTTTTCATCGACGTCAGTACGAATGTCGCATACTCTTCACTTGGAACATGGAGACTGGTGAATGGCAAGTGCTCGACTATGGCGAACTAAAAGAAATATACGATCTCTTTAGTCAAATCAAGCGATGCGGCGTAACTCCAGTAACATTTGCTCAACAAGCCAAAAAAGTAGCACTTGAGATGTCCACCAATTTAGATAAGTTGCCCGACTACACAGACAGTTTGCGTGTACTTGGCTCTGATATTAAAAAATCCAAACAGTCCATTTCTGATCTTGACAACATGATCGAATTTTATCTTAAGCGACGTGCCAACGATTAATGGATCGTCAATGACATTTTCATTTTCCGCTTTGTCTTCATTAATGGAATTTGTCGCTTCTTTTAATTTTTATTTTTTGTTAAATTGAATTTAGTTTCCATAAAGAACTTTTCCCCGAACTCTCCCAAGTTATAAGTCAGTCTAAGTTATCTGACGTGTGCTTCTTAGTTCATTTTAATTTAGCTTTTAAAACATACATATGTATATTGCATATGTGCGAAAAACAATTTATGGAAAAATTTTAAATGCGTCCTTACATCGACTACAGTCATTTAGTTCTTAATTAAATTCGATATATTTTCGTGTTTAGTGCGTTCTAGTTAGGTAGCAACGAATTATTTACATGTTTAGTTAGTTGCCAACGTCAACTAAAATATATCTTTTAAAAAACTACATCAAAAACAACGACAGTAAATTTATGAAACACAAGAGTGAGAATTAATTTTGTTTTCAACGATTTTTGTTTTACATATATTTTGGGGAAAAAAACTCAAATAAATCGAATAAACAATTAAAAATTATGCTCAAATGAAATGTTTTGTCTTTAATTCGGAGTTGGATGAATCAAGTGATGAATTAATATTTTCTAACTTTTTGCTTCGTGAGTATGAAAACTGACAACGTTCTGAGAACGCAATTGTTTAAGCAATTCAAATGTTTTTGTTTATCTTTCCACAAAAAAAAAAGTATTCAATTTAATGCACAACAATTAAAAATGCAAATTAAATTTTATATGCCAAAACAACTTCAAGCCATGCAAAACTTAATGAAGTGCAAAAGCACTTTAGTTGAAAAACACGATGACTTTTGTTAAAACTTCTATTTATAAAACAAGCCATCAAATGACAAAAGCAAATAAAAAGAGCAGAATAAATTCAAATGAATGTAAATGTTTGAGATACTTTTAAGCGCAGCACCAAAATTGTTGGCTTACGTATAGAATCTCAATACTTCGGAAAAAAAAATAAATAAAAGCGAACAAAAGATCACGTACTTTCATTCATGAAACTCAGTACTATTCAAGTGGCGTATTTTTTGAAAATTTTGAAAAACTTTTCAAATACGAACGTTGCGATCAACATCAATATGCAAAATTATGCCTTATACGCTGCCGAAAACGTTGATAGCGGTAAGAATTGGGTTGACTGGTGAAAAGCGAAAGTCTAATTTATTGGTCGAGCTTCGTGAAAGGCATAATTAACAGAAAAAGTCACCGAAATAGCGCATATTGCCGAAACACTACGGAAATCTACAAGTTTATAACAAAATTTGCAAATAACCAAGCTTAGCGAACATAAAATGGTTGCAAAACAAAAATATTTAAAGCTTTTAAATAGTTTCCAATCAATAATATAATCATCATCGTCATTAGCAGCATCATCATTATGTATGTGTTCATTGCGCAATCAATAAATTAATTAAACAAAATATTAAATGTTTATTCAACGCGGCTTCTCAAGTGTGTGCGGCGGCATCGGCTCAAACCGGCGGCTTGAATGCAATACTATGCAGTGGTATGAAAAAGGGGCGGCGCAGGCAGGCTGCCTTGAGCTTTTTTTTTCAAATTTGTAAAATGATGTTTTACTAAATAAAGCATTAAAATTCAATGTTATTGATGGTCAATTGTAATTGTGCGCGCGCTTGTTTATTAAACAAACTGAATGAACTATGATTCGTTGAAGCGAATGAAGTTAACGACAGAAGCAGAGCGTGGAAGGCGCCAGCAGCAACAACGTCTCTGCCATACATGAATACACGGCAGCTACACAGCCGTTATTATTGTTATTGCTTCTGTTGTTGTTTTTTTTATCTAAAACGCGCGTTAATTTTGTCTTTTGTTTGCTTTCCATTTTGCAAAATGCTGACAACAGTCGGTGATCGACGCTGCCACCGCTACCAACAACAACATCACAACAGTCGCCGTCGTCTCTGTTGTTGCCGCTTCACCTAGACTGCTGCGAACTTCAACTTTTGGGTAAATGAAGTTACCGCGGCCTTGTCACAGCACAGTCGTCGTCTGGCTTTGGCGCGTTTATCAGCTTAGTTCGAACTTTGAAGCAACAAAACAAAAAAAAACAATTTTTAAAAACTAAATACACTTTCAAGCACGAAACTTTTTGACGTCTAAGCCCAACTACGTGCCGCTGTTCCATTGTGGTTGACAAATAGAGTTAAAAATGTGCCAATCAAAAGTGAATTCAGTAATTGAAGTGAGCAAGCAAAAACAAATCCGATTAAATTCTTAAAGTGTTAAGTATAAAAATGTTACAATTGCAGCAGTTGTCTATACTCGCGATCGTTTTGTGTATTTTACAATCATCAGCGACAAACGGTGCTGTCTTGCGTACCGATGACTTGTCACAGCCAAGCGAAGTGCTTGAGATACAACCCGTGCTCATCTATCCCAAGCCACGGGAAAATTTGTATCAGGCGCGTAATATAGATAATGATGAAGACGACATCATCTATGTGAAGCTGCTATCAAATCACAAATCGGCATATCGACCAAAGCCACATCAACAAAGGGAGGAGAATTCGTTGGTGCCGCATGAAATTAACATGAAGGACATTTTCTATGTGAAGGCGCTCACAAATGGCGCTTTTAGTCACCGACGCTTGAAAGTCTTTCAATTGCCTGAATTTTATGCGTTAAATGTTTTTCACACGGATACAAAATAAATTATTTAAAAAAAAAAACTCAATTACAAATTAATTATTATTATTAACGTAATTAATGTAAATTGACACTTTAAACATAAATTAAAGTTCTCATACTAGACTCAAATAATTGTTAACCCCCGAGTCTTGCAGAAAGTTGCTGTCATATTTATCGTCCTCAATTCATTTAGTTTAGACGACCATCAGACGAGGCGCAATATTCATTGACATGAGCTCCTGGAAAAGTAACTTGGCGGCATAGGGCAAACGAACTTGTGAAATTTGCGTCTTGTTCTTGCAGCCTTTGCACTCAAATGTGTTGTTGCGCAAATTGGCAATAGCGATCAGACCACAAAAATTGCATACGTGAATGCGATACGGATCGGAGACTTCAAAGAGGCGCTCACGCAAAAATTGTGCAGCACCGTGTGAAATTTGACAATCACGTTCCATCTCACCGAAACGAAGGCCACCATCACGAGCCCTACCCTCCATAGGCTGTCGTACAAGTATCTGTACGGGACCACGTGCACGTGAATGGATTTTGTCGTCCACCATGTGCTTGAGACGTTGATAGTAAGTGGGGCCAAGGAAAACCTAAACGGATAGACAGTGTTAATTTAAAGTGAAGTGATTTTTTACTTGTGGTGCATACCTGTGCATTAATTTTACGCCCGGTGTGTCCATTGTACATGACCTCATTGCCACGCAAGTGATAACCGTACTCCTGCAGGAAGGTAGAAATCTTTTGCACGTTAACAGCATCGTTGAAAGGTGTGGCATCGCCGATTTCGCCCTTGTTCGAACCGAGCTTTCCCTGCAGGCACTCGATTAAATGCCCGATTGTCATACGAGATGGAATGGCGTGAGGATTGATGATAATATCGGGCGCCAGACCTTCACATGTGAAGGGCATATCCTCTTGACGGTACTGAATACCGCAAGTACCTTTCTGACCGTGACGTGAGGCAAACTTGTCACCAATCTGTGGTATACGTACAGAACGCACACGAATCTTACAAAATTTGTATCCTTCACTGTTCAGCGTTAACATGACCTGATCAACAATACCAGTTTCCGAATTACGCAAAAACGTGGACGCATCACGTTTGGTGAAACGTTTTGTTGTGCTATCGAGTTCATCATCATTTTCTGGCAACGTAATCGTTTTCCCAATGACGACATCATCACCGGAAACACGTATGCCAGGCGCTATAATGCCATCGTCATCCAATTTGTCATAATGTGCGTTTCGCATGCCCTGGCAGGTACCTCGATGAGGTTTTTCGAAATTCTCTTCCTGATCACTAATACGTTTGTTCTCAGCATCTTTGTATGAACGGTAAAACACCGAACGGAAGAAGCCGCGTTCCACAGCTGAAGCATTTAAGATAACAGAATCTTCTTGATTGTAACCAGTGTAGCATAAAATGGCGACAATCGAATTAATGCCGGCAGGTAGTTCTCTGAAACGTAGATATTCCATGGAGCGAGTGGTAACGAGAGGTTTCATTGGATAGTAAAGCACGTGTGCGAGAGTGTCCATGCGCACGTGGAAATTAGTGATATAAACACCCATAGCTTGTTTACCTATTAAAGATAATAATGCGATTAAATTGAAGTTGTTAACTTGTTATTGTTTAATAACTCACCCATAGCACTTTGATATGTGTTACGCGGACTCTGATTGTGATCAGGAAAAGGTATAATAGAAGCGCAAACACCCAAAATCATAGCCGGATGAATTTCACAATGAGTATAAGTTGTACAATAGGCATAATCTTTGTCTTGTTTTAAATCATACGGCGACATTGCAATCATCACAGTCTCCTCCTCCAGCGTATCAATGTACTCGACCACGCCAGAGGCTACCAACACCTGCCAACTGTAGTTGTTGTAGTCACGTTCTTTTAACATTTCAACGTGCGTCTTTTTCAGCAACAATGAACCGTTCTCGACAATAAGCAAGGGACGGCAAATACGACCAGCATCAGTATAGATGCGAATCTCACGATCACGAATATCACGAATCATCGATACTTCCGACACAATGATGTCCATCTGACGACGCAGTTTGCGCAGTGTAGCCATCAATTGCTCAGGATCACGATGAATGCCAACCCAACAGCCATTAACGAAAATTTTAGTAGCATCGGCAATGGCGGATGGCGCAATTTCCTCAAGATTTTCCATAGACCACTCTTCCAAGAACTCGAGAATTGGCGATGGCTGAGAACCAACGGAAATGTATGCCATGAGTGCCAAATTCTTGACCAAACCGACAGCAGCGCCCTCAGGTGTTTCGGCTGGACACAACATGCCCCATAAAGTATTGTGAAGTTGACGTGGCTTGGCCAATTTACCATCACGACCAATAGGCGAATTAACACGACGTAAATGTGATAGTGTCGATGCAAATGTCAAGCGATTCAACACCTAAAAAAGAAATGTATTGAAAACCGAAAAATAATAACAATTACTTTTTACACAAACCTGTGAGACGCCGGCACGAGCCTGATGTGCCTTTTTCTGATCACCCCAATTGCCAGTGGCCAAGGAGTAACGCAGGCCGTCAGTAATAATATTTGTTTTAATGGCCAGTTCCAAATTGAAATCCTTGCCACGATCAATGAATTTTTGTGTATACATGCGAACCTCCTTCATCAAGTTCTTAAAGAGACCGCGGAAGAGAAAAGCAAGCAATGGACCAGCGAGATCCAAGCGTTTGTTGCCATAGTGATCACGATCGTCCAACTCACGACGACCCAACGAAGCCAATAGGAGTCGATGCACCATGTAACCCAAAAAGTAGGCTTTCTTAGTTTCACAAAAATCGGATACACCGACGTGTGGCAACATTTCTTTTTGCAAGATTTCCTTCGCGTATTTAATACGCTTGTCCTTTGTGACACCTGGTTTAGCACCACGTGCACCAATAAAGTTCAATGCTACATTTTGTTCTTGAACTACAAAAGCCTCATCTAAGGAAGGCTTTACCATTTCCATCATTTCTGGATCGTCAAAGTCATAGATTATATGTTCGAGTATATCACGATCGGCCACAAAGCCTAACGCGCGGAAAACAATCATAATAGGAATTTCCTGTTTGATATACGGCAAAATTGCGATGATACGTTGACCAATAGCTGACTTTTTAATATTCTGTGAACCTCGAGCCATCATGTTTACCCAAAGTGTAGATGTTGGGCGGGAACTATGCTCAAGGCAGGATCGAATTTCAGTTTTAAACGCATACTTGCCATCTTTCATGCTGAAAACGTACACTGTGTTGGTGGCCATCTTCTCTTGTGCAATCAATACTTTTTCCGATCCGTTAATAATGAAGTAACCACCTGGATCAAGTGGACATTCATTCAACTCTGTCAAATCACGATCAGTCAGCTGAGACAGTAAACAGTATGTCGATCGCAACATTATGGGAATTTTGCCAATAAATGTCTTTTGATGTTGTGTCTCAACTGGATCTGCACCCTCAACGAAACGTGTCTTTGTGATGTCCACATAAAGTGGTGCAGAGTATGTGAGATTTCGCAAACGTGCTTCATTTGGCATCATCGGACTTGGCGAACCATCCTTCTCCCAATGTGTTGGTTTTGAAAGATAAATTTGTTCAAATTTAAGCAGAAAACGCGGAGGGGTTTCAATTTCGCCTGATGTATGCTGCGCTTCAGCTTGAAGATCAATCGCTGGAGAGTCCTCGACAATACGCTGCACAGACATCTGTATGAACTCATCGAAACTGTCCAATTGTTGTCGCACCAAGCCTTTCTCATCGAAGTATGCGTTGATTACAATCCAGCAAGCTTCTTGCCACAACTCATGAGAAATCTCCTCCGCATTCTCCTCCTCGTACATTTCTAGTTTAGGTGGATTAATAATGAAATATCATTCAAAAAACTATTTTGGAGCACCAAAGCGCTTCAAAAGCGCCATGTTTATTTTCACCACGCATTTGTTCACGCGGCAGCACCAATTATTCAAATAACATTTTCTTACCTTCCTCATTGTCGTACATCATTCTGCGGGATGTTTCAACCGAAGTTGAATGCTTATGACCGCCGAAAACTTTCTAAAAACTTTTTAAGTGGCTAAAAATAATGTAAAATCGTAAAAATTCGCCACCAATTTCGCAATTCGGCGGCTTCACACAGTAGTGTGATAAAACGTTTATCAGCCAGCTAGTGCTGTAAGCCGTAAACAAAAAAAGTTAAAAAATAACATGCCGGTTTTTTAACATATTTGTTTACCCTACACACAAAGTGATCAGGGCATATTACAAAACCCAAAAGCATGTAACACATATTGGTTCCCAAAAAATATTTAACGGAATGGACTAGACATTCAATTGAAATTTGTATAAATTCTACATTTCTTGACCAATTTTTTTAATTTTGAAGAATATGGCCAATGTCAGATGAAAAACGCATTGAGATTTGTTTCGTGGCATCGCCCTCCATGTGTGCAGGGTATTATCGAGTATACCCGACTACACCTCATGTTATGCAACATACTGTTGAACTTTTGGCTCTTCTTCTTGTTGAACTTGTTCAACGATTGGCCGATTGTTTTGGTTGTGGCGACGCCACTTTGCGTCAGATTCCATAATCAACGAAGAACTCATATACATATACTCCTGACGAGAATGAGTTTCTTCAGGATAGGTAAGCGGTTTTTGATTGCCGGCGCTCTTCCCGTATTAAGCATAGATCCTTCCAAGAACGATGTTGTCGACAAAGACAACAAGACATACAAAGCGTTTCTTGAACGAAATCGCAATGCGGACGACACTGGATGGGATCGACTTAAGCAAATATTCCTACTAGAGTAAGTGAAGAATACAATTCATTTATAATTTTCTATAATACCCCATTGTACTTTGAAGTGAATTCGACACTATATCATCTGAGCTGAACTCAATATATCAAGCTGGCTTCCTCGGATTCCTCATCGGCCTCGTTTACGGAGGTGTAACACAGTCGCGAGTTGCCTACATGAACTTCATGGAAAACAATCAAGCCACAGCTTTTAAGTCACATCTTGACGCAAAGGTTTGTTTGACTCCATATACACATCTACTTTCAATGCAGTCCATACTTTTTTCTAACAGCGCAAACTGCAGGACCAGTTTACAGTGAATTTCGCTAAAGGCGGTTTCAAATGGGGTTGGCGCGTGGGATTGTTTACCACCTCTTATTAGTATGTCTCAGATTTTATACAATATTTTTACTAAACGTTTTATTATTTGCAGTGGCATTGTAACATGCATGTCTGTGTATCGCGGCAAATCCTCTATTTATGAATATTTGGCCGCTGGCTCAATCACCGGCGCCTTGTATAAAGTTAACATGGGCCTTCGAGGAATGACCGCTGGTGGAATTATTGGTGGCGCGTTGGGTGGTGTAGCTGGCGTAGCTTCACTGTTGGTCATGCGAGCATCTGGCACCTCAATGGAGGAGGTGCGTTATTGGCAGCACAAATGGCGTTTAGATCGCGACGAGAATGTACAGCAGGCGATGAAGAAACAAATAGAAGAAGAATTCCAGACACCGGAACTTCTAAAAGCTCATGACCAACGTGTTGGCGAAAAAATCACGTTGGAATCAGTTAAATGAAGAGGGTTAGATTTCAAAATTTAGGTAAAGAGGTTTATGTTAAAAATAAATAATTGTTTATTTAAAAATTTAAATAACATTTTATACAGTACGAAATGTCACAAAATGGTCTTAGTAAGGAAGCCCGATTGGCAAGAACGAACAACATTGAAAGTGAATTAAATGCATAAAATAGGAAACTAAAATGCAAAGAAAAAATACTATCTGAAATGAAATAATAAGTTGACTAAGTTGAACAACGCCTTAAGCGTCATCGTTGGTGGGTCGTGTTAGACGCTTTGCGCCGCGGTTTGGTGGGCCTTTAGGTTTGGCAAATGCCGGACGATGGAGTATCTTCTTTGGGTGGAGTTCGTCTTGTAAATACTCCTCAGTCAGTTCATTACCACTATCAATTTCTAACTGTAAATGATAAACGAAGTATGTGTTTAGAAACCAGAGTGTGTTCAAAAAACAACATGTATACTCACTTTTTTCACAACCTCAACACCCAGAGCTTGCAGTTGCTCCAAAAACGGCGCCTTGCAGCTTGAGTACATCATACGCTCTCGAACAGAGCATGAATATCCCGGCATAGAATAGATGAATACATATGATTCTTGGTAATCACCCTCATGCGTATGCTTGAATAAATACAAATGATATCGCGCATGGTCTTCCGGCACCTGCTTTGCTAAATCTACCATTTCTAATTTTGCTGCATGTGCGAGGTGTATACGTTCCTCAGTTAGATCAACACGGAACTGCAAATAATCGTAATTGCCACGAAGCAATTCTCTCACAGCTGCTACTGTTTCATTAGTTAGCGGACAAGATATGCCACCTAGTGTCTGGTGGCGCGTATCAGTGCTAACCTCAGTTTTAATTTCTGTTTTCCTCAATTCAGCAATTTCCTCTTCACGAGTTGTGAGTGGGGCTGGTGCTGCGAATGCTTTTTTGTGCCGATAATAACCCTCGAGTGTTGTTTCATCCAATGACGTTGCGTGCAATTCCTCTGTGATGTAAGCGGAACCGAATTCGGTTTTGAGCGTTGCTTTTGTCGATGCATAGACCATTTTTTGGCGTATTGTTGCAGTGTCGGGTACCCAACTGATAAGAAGCCAAGAATAGCCGAGCGAGTGCTTGGTGTCAAGTCTGTAAAGTATGTAGCAGGGGACATTTGCCTCCAGTAGTGGCGTTATCAACTTGTCATAATCTTTCTCCCAGTCTTTCTTTACATCCGCCGTGGCAGTACAACTCAATTGTTCTGTTTTTGACAAAGTGAAAATTAGTTGTTAGAATGTCTCATACTTCTATTTTTAACATACCGTTTTCTATAGAAACTTTCACCACACGCAGCTTCCCATTTTTGGCCTTTCCAAAAACTTTGTTAAGCTGCTCGTTCGCTTTAATTCCAGTTTGGTGCGACATTTCTTTTTCAAAAACCGCCCAAAATCCCCAAATGCAAGAAAAAAATTAGTCAGAAAAATTTTACAAAATTTGTAATTATCGATAGAAAATGACCGATTTTTCCAATTGGTCAGTTAATCTTTGCCATAGGGTGATTCGAATTATCAAAATACTGGAGACTCGGAAATGTACTAACTCATGTCACTTAACATTTGAAGCGAACATACGTCAAGTGACTTCCATTTTCAACAACTTAACAGCTCTGTTACCCCATTTTCGGGCAATGTTTTCTGTCAACAGAAAATACGGAGTGTTAAATACAGCTCTATTGGCTTGGTTCCAGGGTTGCCAACTTGGGGGTTTTCCTCCTAAATTTAGGGGGTTTTTGAATTGAACGGGTTTTTTTTTAACTTTGTTATTATTATAATAAAGATGTTCACGCCCAACTCGGTGACGGGCCATTCATTAATTTACGGTAAGGCGACTTTTTTTTTAATAAAAACGCAAAGAACATTTTAACAGGGCTAAAGAGCGAAATTAAAAGGCCATGATGATTTACAGATTGGATAGAGGGGGTTAAAAGCGCTGTTAAACTGATAATGGAAATCAAGTGCCGCATGTTCGCTTGAAATTTCAGCTTGGCATGAGGGGGTACACCTGCAATTGGGTGAGAAACGCAAACGAGCCATTTGACAGAAAAGTGTCACCGACGTCGGCAGAGTGTCGGCAGAAGTGAAAGAAGAAAAAAACCTCCCCGATTGGAGATGTGGCTAAAATCGCCAGCGGTAGTAGCGCAACATGCGATTTGTCAATAGAGAAATATGTGCGTTCAAACAACAGTGACACAAAAGTGACTCGAATCCTCTCTCTCTCAATTGAGCGAACATCATCTATTGCTCTCAATCTGATTTTCACCGCGTTGTTTGCCTTATGTTTTCATAAAGAACCCCTTCACTTGAACGATTATGCGATTATGAGAGTGAGTGAGTGTGTGAGTATTTTTGTGTGAAGAACGCGCAAAGTAAACTGACAAAAAATTTAAAAAAATGTGTATAATTTTTTTTATATAAATTTTACCGTGTGTCGTTTCGTGGTTCCCGCGGATAGTTGGTTTTTTTACGTAAAAATCTCACGACGCAAAGCTGTCTAATCACCGTTCAGCGTAATTTCTTTTTTTAATTGGCACGATTTTAGTTCCTGGGGCGCCAAGAGTTGAGGCCATTTTTATGTTAATTAACGCCCAATATCTCCTAAACGGTGCGAGATATCAATTTTTTTTATACCCTAAAAAGTGCTTATTTTTGGCCAATTAACCTTAAAATGGCGGCCCAGGAACTAAAATTCCTGAAAAATTAAGTAATTCGAATAATGATTTTCTAGAAATTGTATGGTTTTTAGGGGTTTTTGGTTTGTGTTTAGGGGGAAACAGTTTTGAAAGTTGGTAACACTGCTTGGTTCTGTCGCAGTCGCTGTCGACGATTTTCAGGAAAATGGAATTATTGTGCATTTAAGTGCATTTTATAAGTCAAATTCACAAAAAATCGCATTTAAAGCATTCAAATCCCTAATTCAAGTAAGTAGCATAAGAAATTTCATCGTTATTGACGATTTTAGTTGGTAAAATGGAAGTTAAAAAGCGAACAATTTTGCTGCCGACGTCGACTATTTACAGTCACCGCCCAAAAAGCAGCGGATACTCACAGCTGTTTTTAATATTGATTTGTCACACGTGCGGTGTTGCTTTGAAACTACATAAAACGTCAATTTCAAACAAAAGACATTATGAGACTATAATGCAAAGAAATACTAATTTATAATATTTCAATCCATTTAGCGACAACTCTCGCATGCTAATCACAGCCCCCATGGCCAGTGAAAACATAATGGACGAGTTAGCTTCATTGATCCGCACAGAAATCCCGGATGGGCGTCAGAGCCTACGTGATAGCTACACGAATCTCGAACGTGTAGCAGACTATTGCGAAGACACCTACTACCGGGCAGACAATAAAAAGGCCGCTCTTGAGGCCACGAAGAACTATACAACGCAGTCTTTGGCCAGCGTTGCTTACCAGATCAACACGTTAGCTTACAGCTACATGCAGTTGTTGGAGCTGCAATCGCAGCAACTCAATGAGATGGAATCGCAAATGAATCATATCGCACAAACGGTGCACATACACAAAGAAAAGGTGGCACGACGGTAAGTCAATTAGTCAGTTGTTGTTGTTCAATATGTAAGTAACTAATTTTCTAATTTTTAATTTCAGTGAAATCGGTGTGCTCACTGCTAATAAAGTCAGTTCTCGTCAATTTAAAATTGTAGCACCTATTAATCCTGAGAAACCGATTAAATATGTGCGCAAGCCGATCGATTACTCCATTCTTGATGAGATCGGCCATAGCGTTAATGCTACTGTGCAAACACGTCCGAAACACCGCGGCTCTAGCCACGGTTCTGTGCAATCGCTCGCACCATCATCGGTTGGACCACCACCAACTACCAAACCGCCAACGCCACCGCAAATGTCTCGAGCCGGCAACACAGGCACGTTGGGAAAATCCGTTAGCAACACTGGCACGCTGGGCAAAAGTTCACGTGAATATCGTACACCGCCGGTTGTTAATCCGCCGCAAGTTCCGTCACATTATGCGCCCAATTATCCTATTGGACATCCAAAACGCATGTCAACCGCATCGTCGAGCACAACTACGACGACAATTACTACGGGCGGGGGTGCAACTGGTAACGAACGTGCAGCTGGCTATAGCGCATTGCCAATGCCGCCAAGTCAGCAGATTGCTACACATGTCAATTTACCAAATGCTGGCATGATGCAATCTTTGCCACCGCCGCCGCCGACCACGTATGATGACCGGAGTAGCATGCCTCGTAAGTATTAAAGCCAAGTTTTAAATGTACTATTTAATTGATATTTTAACCTTAAGCGCCTCCGTCGCCTTTGACAGTGTCACAGCACGAGATGACGGAACAGAGTCATATTGGCATGCATACGTTGGGCAGGAACATTAATCGGTAAGTGTGGAAAGATATTAATCAACACAAACTATAAAATCATAATCTTTAAAACACAATCATGCTGCATAGCAGGAATAATACGCGGTAAACAAGTTGATTATTTTATATTATGTCTTAATTATATTACAATCTTTTACACATTTGCCCCACAGCAATCATTTCAGTTTGAATTTCGCGCGACCAGGCTCACAATCGCCACCATTACCGCCACCACCGCCGCCTGAGGATGAACATCAGGACTTTGGTCGACCGCGAACGTCGACCGGCCCACATGGGCAACTCGCGCCAATTGTGCCAGAAGACCAAAACTTACCTGGTTGGGTGCCAAAGAACTATATTGAAAAGGGTACGTTTTTGTGTGTGTGTTTGTGTATGATTTCTTAATAGCATTTGTATGTTGTTGATAGTGGTTGCAATTTACGATTATTATGCCGACAAGGACGATGAGTTGAGCTTCCAGGAGAGTTCGGTGCTCTATGTGCTAAAAAAGAATGATGACGGCTGGTGGGAGGGTGTCATGGATGGCGTTACTGGCCTATTTCCAGGAAATTACGTTGAACCGTGCGTTTAAAGTACACAACACTGCCACATGAGAACTTGAAGAATTGATGCATTGCTTGAAGTATTCGCGCATTATTATCGGAAAAATATAAAATAGTTTAATAGTTCCGAATTGCCTTTTTGTAATTCAACGAACGAATATATACACACACACTTCTCCATTTAAACCTATTCTAACTAATACAAACAGAAACATTTATAGCATAAAATATTCTTGCATTTTGGCTACTGCACCAACAAAAGGCAGACAATGAAAACCTAAAGATAAACAAATAGAAAAGTTTTATTTGTCTGACAATTTACATTATAAATACAACGTGTATTAAACCAACAATAGTTTAAATTTTAAACGAGTATGGTTTCATAATATTTGCTCAGATCATTTTTTATTTGTTGTTTTTATTGTTTTTGTTTCTACTTGTTTTGCCCATAATCCCATAATGAGCACTCTGCACTCGCTCGTAGGCTATTTAAAGTATCTTAGTTAAGTAATATTTGAAAAAGAAAACAGCATACATACATATATACACATGATTTCCAATTGACAAATTTTATTATATTTCTTTTAGTTAAAGATCAATTTTTAATTGCAAAAGTTTTTAAAAAAATATATGGGGTATTATTTTACATAAACATATAATAGCTAATAAAAACTATTACCAACTTAAAAAACTGACTTATACTAATTCAACGAAAGCGAAAACAAAAAGGGCAAATCAATCAATTATCGTTCAAATTCAATTTAACCTGTTAACATTTACATACCAAATAATGATCGCGATAGTGCATTCAGAAACGTTTTTGTATAATTGAAATACATGCAGAAATAACTATTGCATGAATAAAAGGTGAAGAAATGTCAAATTATCAACTTCAAAATTAATGAATTTAAATTGAAATTACGAAATTTTCAAGTTCTTAACATTCTACAAGCTTCATGCTTATTTGATATATTGGCACAGGTCCGCAACTAAAAAAAAAAAAAAAAAATTCGTTACGAATAACAATAAAACAAATGTTTTCAAGTTGTTGGCCTACCCCTACTCCTTTTGGGCATGCATGCACAAGTTGCTGGCCACAATGGTATGCAAACAAAATGGCGCTTTAGCATTCAGACAATCTAAAAGGAAAATTGATTGCTGGTAACACAATGCGCCCGCAATAGCGACACATGCCGACCCACTTTGCATTCAACTGACTGACTGACATGTCTGACGATGGCGAGCACGACGGCCAATTTGACAGCGGTGGTGGTGATGGCAGCCGTTGTGAGTGTACATTTCCATAACACTACAAAACAACAAAAAAAAGAAAAAACAATTTGGCCAGAAAGAAGGAAGACACGAAACGAGCCGCACCACAACTGTTTTGACCATAAGCTGAGCTGAATTTAGTTTGACTTTGTACACCAAAACGTGCGGTTCGAAATCGTTTGCGGTTTATTGTATTTACTGCAATTTTTCAACACGCCTATAATTATTGTTTTTGTAAGTCATTTTAATATGTATTTAAAAGACTAAACCGATCATTAGGCTCTATTGTATAAGAACCAATGATGCTTTATGATAGCAAAAAGTGATTCGAAAAATTACACTTATTTCGAAATTAAAATAATTTTATGTAATAACGGATAAAGCAAGTGAAGTAGTTTGGACATATTTTAAGCCGTGAAAAAAGCGAAGTCGCTCGGCACTATTTAAGCGGCTAACGGGACGGCGTTGACGACAACGGTGGCGTTTATTCAAATCCGCATTTCATTGACCTAGTTGCACGAAATTGTTGTTGTTTTCGTTTCATGTTTTGTATTTATTTTTTTTCCTGTTCCTTCAATGTGAAAATTCTTGACGCTTTATAAAATACCATAAATTATGAATTTGTTCATGCAACGAACAACTTGGATGACTTGGAAACTTTTCCTGCAAAACTTTCTTGGTGTAAACAACGTGACGGCGTAACTTGAAAGTGACTTGGCCTGACTTTTGGCGTGTTACGACGTTGCGGCAGCAATTTACACACGAATATGCGTCTTTGTGGACAAAAGTTAACGGTTGTGCGTGTGCTTGTGCGTTGTGAGTGAGTGTCTGTGTGTTTATGTGCGTTTGTCCATTGCCATTTTTAATTACGAATCTCGCCAATTATTTATAATGTTGAAGCGTTTGACTTTCGCTAATGACGTCAGTCACTTAATTTAGAATATCCTTGTAAACGGGCAGAATTGGTAAGTAGCAATAACGGTTAACTTAGTCATTAAGCAGTTTCAACTTCAAAAACGAAAAAACAATTGTAACCACTCGACGTAAAACAAAAAGCCGCTTAATGAGCAACACATTAAGAGGTAAGAATGTTCGTACAACATGAGATACAACGATAGTTTTACTGTCGTCTACAAAAAATTACGGAAATTCCATCATTAAATGCTTCAGGAGCGGACAAAGAAATGCTAATTAAATTGAAAATAACACAGCATTTTAATGCAAATATGAATTACGATCGATAATCCAAACTGAAATATTTTTTTATTGATAAAATCTAATAATCTTGATTTATGTCTCTAAATAATGCACAAATACAGCGCCTAAAAAAAGTTGTTTGTCTAAATCAGTACCTGAAATTAATGGCAAAATGCTAATCATGCCCAACTGGGTGGACGGACGCCTGGTCAGCATAACTCACGCCATACCAAAACAACAAATAGAATCTGTGCAATTGTTCGTGTGTCGCAGCAATTTACAGAAATTCCAAACCAGCGCACATAAAAAAGAGGGTTAGAAAAAGTAACGGAAATGGCTGTAGTACTTTGACATGTACACATGTACTACATACAACAAACGAACATATATATACATATGTATGCACATTTCGTTTCAAAAAACGCTACACTTGTTGTTCGGTTTTTATTGTTGTTGTTGGCGCCAGGACGATACATTAACGAAATGCGGGTGGTGGCAAGGATGAATGACTTTATTGTCACCGCATGCAATTTGTGTGTGAGTGTAGGAGCCACAGTATTTGTTTTAGTTTTTGTTTGTTTGCTTTTAATAAACTTGTTCATAGACATTAATCGATTTTAGTATTAAATGACCTGAAAAACGCTTGCTCTGGGTGTAGTTGGGTTGTGTGCGTCGGTATTGTCACCTTAGAGGTGTAATTTCAATGCCCGGGCCATGTCATTGTAAATTAATGATTTGTTTTCCTTTAACTTAAAAACTTGGCGTGCACTATAACAAATTTTGTATTAATAATTAAATTCTTGTCAAGGCGCTTCAACACTATTAAATGTTTGACTGATAATCCGACAAGTCAAGTTGTGGCAATACAAAAGAAGGTAAAGAATAAAAGACATGCGTGGCTTAGCGTATTCTTAGCGCCGAAAATTATTGGCCATTAAAAGAAAAACAAAGTAAAATGATATATTAATTGATGGTTAACGCACAAACGACACTATCACTATCATTTCAGTTGGTTCATTGACTACGACTTCGGACATCGAATTCAGGCACGTGCCATTGTTGTAGACATCACGGCCAACGAAATAAATTTGAGGTGTTAAAGTGTTTAATTGCGCATTGGGGAACGACAACATAAATTAAGGGGTTTGGTGTAATGGCACAGAGCGCGGGTAGTGGCGGTGGCAGTGGCAGTGTCGTCGGCGCTTCTGGTTGGTCGAGCAGCAGTGGCGGCAGCGGCAGCACAAGCGCTGCCCAAGCTCGTGGCTCAGCGCAGCCACAGGAAGAGCGTTTAGTGGTGAGTGCAACTTAAAAAAATCAATTTTTTTATAAAAGATATAATGAGAAAATCATTGACAGGTTGTTGTGCGCGTGCGTCCCAGCTTTGATGCCAGCGAGCGTTGTATTGAGGTTATATCAAAGGATTCGTTACTCTTCGATGATGGCGGCAAGAGTCGACCGAGAAAATATTCATACGATCATGTTTTCAAGGAAACCGACACACAGGAGCGAGTCTATCGCACAACGACAGCACCGCTGGTTAAGGATGTGCTCAATGGTTACAATGCAGCGGTATTTGCTTATGGTGCCACCGGCTCTGGCAAAACACATACAATGTTGGGACCGTGTCGCAAGAAAACGGCTGCAATGACGCCGACAGTCGAGGAGCGTGCGTCATCAACTGCCATCGGTGGCTATGAAACAGAGGTGAACAACAATGATAGCGGTTTAATGGTGCGCGCCATTGAGGACATATTCGAGCACATTGAAACACAAAGCAAGGATAGCACATGCAAGGTACGACATACAACGTATAATCGCTGTGCTTCTAACCTAAAGAATTTCTTTTAACAGGTTTCCATTTCGTATCTGGAAATTTATAATGAACTTATACGCGATTTATTAAATCCCGGCGGTCCGCTTGAATTGCGTGAGGATAACCGTGGTCAACGCATTACGGTCGCTGGACTCTCTGAAATTACCACATCTAGTCGCAAAGAGGTTGTCACACTATTGCTCAAGGGCAATAAGGCACGTACAATGGAGCCAACGGCTGCCAACCAGACTTCATCGCGCAGTCACGCTTTACTTAGCATCACAGTTCAGGTACGTTCATCGTTGGGAACAAAACAGGGACGTCTTTTTTTAACCGATCTAGCGGGTTCTGAGCGTGCTAAGAAAACGAAGAACCGTGGCAAGCGTTTACAAGAAGGAGCACACATCAATCGCAGTCTATTGGCTTTGGGCAATTGTATAAATGCGCTCTCAGGCGGAGCGCGTTATGTGAACTATCGCGATTCCAAGCTGACACGTCTGTTAAAGGAGGCGCTAAGCGGCAAGTGCAAAACAGTGATGATTGCACATGTGGCGCCAGAGGGCAAACATCGTGATGAAACAAAGAATACATTGGTCTATGCAGATCGTGCGAACAGCATTACGACAAAATTACAAAACTCAGTATACATCGATGAGTTCAAGGATTTTCCCACAAAACATTATCAGAGCTTGGTATCGGAGTTGCGTGAAGAAGTGACACGTTTGCGATCAAAGATGTTAACCGAACGACCAAGAAGCGGCGCAGCTGCAGCGGTTGCACAACAGCCCCCGAATGCGGAGCAGGATGAAAAACGCAAGACGGAATTACGTTATCTACGAGAGCAGATTGTTTTGACTTTTAAGCAACAGATGAAGCTGCGACGCAAGCTTCTGGAATCAGAAAGTCATCTTCTGGGGTTAGAGCTAGATGCTGAGCGACAGCATATGATAATATCACATTGGCAGGGACGCATTGGTAAATTGTACGATTCGCCAGGAGACGATGGTGAGTGTGGATATTTTTTTGATTTATATGCAAGTCAATAAGCTTATATTTTATTCAGATGTAGAAAGTGATGGTTCCATTGCATTAAAGAATGCTTGGGGCGAGTTGGCGGCTATTGAGAAAGAGACACGGCGTTACAAGGAAATTCGTGAAAGAACTGAACAGGAGTTAGAGATCTGCCGGCAAAAAGGGGTGCAATTAGAAGATGTATGTGAATATATTAAGTAAAGTGATTGAGCCATCTAATATTCTTACATTTGACAGGAGCTTCCAGAGCGAATAACCAGCGATGAGGAAAGAGAATTGCTCGCTTTGCTTTGTCGTGTCCACGAATTGGAAGCAGATAAGGTGCGATAACCTTCTTAATTCCGTTTCTATAGTTACTTTAACAATAATCTTCATAAACAGGTCTCACTTCAAGCTGAACGTTTGGCACGTCAGGCCGAATTGCGTCGGCGAGATTTGCAATTGCTGCGCGCCGAACGTCAACGGCGTCTTTGTGAAGATATAATTGGTTTGCAGCGTAGTTTGATTGAAGAGGGCAACGTTGTTTTGCCGGATGAGTTGCGTGAACTTTATGGGCTCTATCAACAGGAAATACATGCTGGTGTGGTAACACCAAGCACCGCATATGAAAAGAAACTGCCGCCAATCTATACGGCTGGGTAGGTGTATACTCCACGGTCGTTTGATATATGCTTTACTGACAAAGTTAACAATTTTGTAGGTCTGAATCGCCTGGCTCCAGCTCTAGTTCAGAGTGGACGCCAGCTTCGCCTTTGCCACCAATTGATGGCCAAGCTGTTGGTACTAGTGTAGATGGTCCTGATCGACACATGGGTCCGCCTGTTAATCCGCGCCTACCAAAATTGGCTACACCTGGACCAGTTTCGTCATCCCGCCGTATTTCAATACGTTCGTTTAAGCAAGTGCCCTCTTCTTAGGAAATGTTTGTGTAGTTTCGGCACAACGCTCAGGGTTATTGATTTTAATGAAAATTGACTCATTTGCTGATTGTTTATTTAAAGTAAATTGTGATTTAACTGTTTCAAAAAAAAGCTCAATAAATATAAAAAGAAATTCAAAAATTTCTATTTCTAACGTTTTTTAGAGCAGTTTTACAGCATTCGACAATTTTTTGTTTTATGTTTACATGATTTGTATGAGTACATACAACTATTCCATATAGAAGTCATCGACTTTTTGTCGATGATTGTGCTATCGTTTTTGGAAGCTTATCGGAGTTATTGAAGCTTCAGCGTTGTGTCAGGAGGTGGCAGCACCGGCGTCAAAGTGGGTCAAACATTTGACTCTGTTGTGAAACCGCAAATCCAGATTGGTGTGATCTATGTCGCATATATTTTAAGCGAACATTCTTCAACTTAAATTTTTGAAGTTTTTTTTTTCAATTTTCTTCTGTGAAATTTTCACGAAAATTCATATCTGTCTTTATTATTCCTTGCAGTTTTCCAGTAGTGAAGCCCAAACGGGGATTTAGTTACTCCTGTGTGCCAGATTAGAATATGAGAGATAGCTTATACTCTATTCAGTCCAAGTATAAGATTTCTAAGTGGTGACGTGCGCGTAGGGCAGACCAATCAATTATCCGTGCAGGTTGTTGTTTTTGTGGAAAGCGCAGTTTCTGAAAAAAACGTTTATTTTCATCTACTAATTAGCCAAAAACATGGCATATAAATCAAATTAACAATTCTCCAAAGACATGACTTCAAAACTCTTTGAAATTTAACCATTTGGAAAATAATTTGTATTTGTTCCAAAAATTTGACAAAATTAGTTTTCAATGACAAGTTGCGTCATGAGAATAACATCTTGTATTGGGCGTCACGGCATAAACAGAAAGTGAGGAAAAATCAACAACATATTGCGTCGCGGCGCGTAGGTCGACAACTTACAGGTAATTTTGATAAAAAATTGTGTACAACTTCTTACCCCGCGCAAGTGCATAACAAATTTTGTAGTGATGGAACTTTTGGAGTGGTGAACATTTAAGTGGTAGGCGGATTTACGTGTCTATATTAATTACTCACCACCGAGATGTGTTCACATTGATCCAACGCTTATAGGGCCAGATGGTAATATAAAACAAGTTTAAAACTAGTTTCCATAGTTGAAAAAACAAAATGAAGAGGCTATCGACAGTTGTAAACAATGCACCGTGACCATCACTAGAACATTGTTTTTGTTGGTCAACAAGGGTTAACCACGGCAACGTATTTAAATTTAATGGGGTTCGGTTTCCGTTTGAATTTCCAAGAAACAGTTGTTGTAATTTTAAATTTTCTTTTTCAGATAACGAACAAATAAACGAAATCAACATAATGAGTGGCTTGGATTTTTCGACCGGTCAGTCTTTGGTGGCATTTAATTTGGAAGATCTACCAAACGAATTATGGCTTCAGGTGTTGACCTATCTGCCCTTCTCGGATAGATTGCAGTTGCGTTTGGTTTGCAAACGCTGGAACAGTTTGGCTAGTCTGCCGGAGTTCATGACACGTACAAGAATACGCATTGAACGTAGTAATTTGAATGCCATGATCCGATACGTTTTTAAAGGCAAAGGAAATTTAACGTTCGAGAACGTGGAACTGCGTAATCTACGACAAAGTCGGGGTCTAGAGAAACTTCTTGCCGTCATTGGACCGCAAGTGCGTCATTTAAAAGTGAAACACTCACCAGTTTTTGCCAGTATGGACGGTCGATTGCCGAACCTTCACATACTCGCAATCAATTCGACCACCAATTTTGATACACCGCTGAACAAGCCAGTAGAGGTTTTGAATTTGTGTCAGTTTAGCAGTTTGATTGGCTTTGAATGCGACGGCGTTAATTTGGATTGTGGCGTAAAACTGCAACTTTTAGAACAGCTCACACGACAGGTCTCATGTATTAAGCTGGAACGTTTACAGTTCGAATATCGACGTGACAATGAGCCAGTACTGCTGGAGGTACTCTCAGATCATGCAAAAACAATGAAGTTCCTGGATTTGTTCTTCAGCAGCGCGCCTTTGCTACCATTAAAAGACTGGTCGGGTATATTTACCAAAATGGAAAAATTGGCAACGCTTAAACTCTCTGGCAATTGTCCGATTGAAGTGCTTTCGACCATATTAAGTAGTGTGCCGTCAGTGGCGCCCGTGCGGCACATCGATTTAACTGGTATGCTGACGTTAAGTGGTGAACTATTGCAAACTATAGCAGTAAAGTGGTCGTCAACGTTGGAGCTATTGGAATTGATGTTTTGTGTCCAGCTGGATGATTCATGTGTAACAGCGCTAAAGAAATTGCGACCCAAATTGCGAGGCCTAAGCGTAGCCTATTGCCGAGAACTGAGTTCAACTTGTTTGTTGAATGGGCTTGCTTTTGAAATGAATAGCACGTTACAGGAACTCCACCTCGAAGAGATTTTCAATCTGGATGAGGCTTCGATTTGTATACTTGCTGCACGTTTGCCAAATTTGAAAAAACTATCAATGGACAATTGTCGGAATGCGGTCACTGATACGGCATTGGCTGCAATCTTCCAGCATCAAACGAGTCTGCAAGAGCTTTACTTTGACTATTGTATACGCATTACGGACGAGGGCCTGTTGGGCTTTGGCACTCAGCCCTACCCCATGAAAAGATTACGTGGTTTGCGCGTGTTGAGCATGCGCGGCTGTCGTAATCTTTCAAATCGCACACTTATGCTTGCTATGCATTTTCCCGAATTGCGTCATCTAATGCTCGGCTATTGCCACAAATTTTCCTCGATAGGTTTCGAGGCACTTGTTATGCATTGTCCTGCCTTGGATAATCTTTGTCTAGCAAGTTGTTTCATGGTCGACGATCTAACGGTTGCTCATATCGTTCGTGACTTGAAGCGCTTGCGTAAATTGAATCTAAGCAACTGTGTCAACATTACCGAACGAAGCATTGATCTCATTGCCGCACACTGTGACAATTTGGAGGAGTTGATTGTGTGCGGCGTTGACACGCTTAATTTTAAGGAGGTACAAGAACACTTACACGAGTTTAGGCCGCGCCTAAAAGATGTGATCATGTAGCACGAACGTTATATTCATTAATTTTGAGTTCGCGTTACAAACTTGACGGGTTATATTTATTACTACTGTATTTAATTTTAATTTAACATTAAATCAAAACATGTACAAATTAACTTTAAGCGTTTTTTAAAACATTAACCATAATTCTTAAGCATATTTTACGTGCAATATATTTTACAAATCCTATTTGTTTAGAATAATTCTTATCCACGTAGAATATATGTAGATATTATACATATCTAGTTGTTTTTCTCCCTTTATACGCTTAAATATGATCAAAAGCTATTGTCAATGAGGGACTGAAACTTTCATATTTTTTGTGATATCAAAGTTTCTAAAAAACTATTCAATCTACCTGTCTAATGTCTTTTGTATGGCAGCAAGTTATGATATGTACTAATGAACTAAATTAAAAAATAAATAAACGCCAAACTCGTAAACTTTTTAAAGAAACAATAGTATTATAAAACCATAAATTTATTAAGAAGTCATTTATATTTCATTTGTTTACAGATTTGACATTAAAGGATCAAAAGATTCAATTTCAATAGTTACAACTCGTTATTTTCTGGAATGTACAACACTTTAAATGTTTTTAATTAAATTAATTATACAATTGAATATAAATGGTTTTGTGTGTTTCTCATTTTGTAGATTGTTCTCTACTAAATACTCTACAATATTTCAGAATTTTAGTTTCCAACTTACTATTGCTCAAACGCTTTGCTATGTTTTGATTAAAAAGTAAGCTTTCAATGAGCTTTCATTACAAATTACAAAACATTCACCTCTTAGACGCTCACAAACACATACTCATGCTTAGCCACACACACACACACGAATGAAATACAAATGCTAACTAAAGCAAAGATTTTGCATATTGCAATAAAGCAACAACAATTTTCACAGTTTGCCACAATTCTTCTTCAGACATTTTCAATTTTTCCTTCGATGCACACACACGCACAGAAATGATACGCAACAACGGGCGCATATGTGTGTGTGAGTGTGTGTGTGGTTTTTAAATCAACATTATTCAAAGTAATAAGAACGAATTTATTCCGGGGGAAAGAACACTCATCGCACATATCATTCAACACTTCTGGATTTGCAAAGAGAAAAAAAAAAAACTTGTTTTTGTTTTTGTTGTGCTTTTGCATTTCAGTTGTTGTTGTTATCAATGATTGTTGTTGTTGTTGTCGACGACGACGACGACGCTTTTTCTCAAATGAAAAATGTTTTGGCTAAAACTGAACGACGAATCTAACGGAAAATCGTGATGCACAACGAAGTGTATCTGAAGCGTTTTTCGCTTATCAGATGAGTTCAGAACGCGCTGCCAATACGATTGGACGCAGCAGCAGCAGCAAAAACAAAACTTTGTGGTTTTTTCTTTTTGTCGCTCAATTATTATTTTCCTCCTAAAAAAAAAACTAACATTTCGGGTTTTTGTTTTTGGTTTTAGATTATAATATCTGTGTTTTTTTTTTTTTGTTTTTGCTGCCGAATTTCGTGTTGTTATAGTTACTGTTACCGTTAAATTAACTAATAACGTTAAAAATGCGTTGATTGTTAAATAACATGACAAAATCGTGCAATTGTCGACAGAAAGACAGACAGACTGAATCAAGACACAAACAGAAATAATACACACACACACACACACACACACAGACGCACAGATATGTGATATATACAAAACTCACTCACTTAGATACATTCTTAATCAAAACGCGGCAAGTGCTCAGGTATTGAAACGTATCGTTGCCGTTTGGAAGCGTGTTCAGTCTCAATTTGAGCTTCAGTCTTACGAGCGTTTTGCGAACATTTTGCGTGCCGCGCGAGTGAACTTTGAAAAACAAAACAGCAACAATAACAAAAACAACAGCAGAAACAAAAAATTAATAAAAACTAAGAACCTTTAAAAAAAAAAAAAAAAACAAATCATATAAAAAAATCAACGACAAACGTCGCGTCGAAATCGAAACAAATTATTATAATTAGCATAGTGAGTGAATCGCAACAAAATACAAAAAGTAAAGACCCTGGCGCTGCTTCTGGTGAAACCAAGTGCCAGAGTCGCGTCGAATGGAGTGGAAAGTTTAATACAAAACTTGAAACAAAAATAAAAAAAAAAAGGAATAAAATACATTAAGAACAATAAAACAAAAACCGCAGAAATTTCAATCACACACGCACACACACGTCTTTTGAAAATTGAAGATTATGTCCGGCACAATAACGGAGCCGCTAAGCGGCGCACGCGATCGCCCGGACAACGACAATGACAGTGCAACGTTGCCGCACTTTGACTTTGGCACAAAGCGTGATTCGCTTAATATTGTCATACCGATGTCGGTCATCTATAGCCTCATCTTTATCACGGGCGTTATTGGCAACATCAGCACATGTATTGTGATAAAAAAGAATCGTTCGCTGCACACGGCCACCAATTATTATCTCTTCAGTTTGGCGATATCGGATTTTCTGCTATTGCTGTCCGGCGTGCCACAGGAAATGTACTTCATTTGGTCAAAGTATCCGTATGTCTTTGGTGAATATTTTTGTATTGGACGTGGTCTGCTCGCCGAAACATCGGCCAATGCAACTGTGCTGACGATAACGGCATTTACCGTTGAACGTTACATTGCCATCTGTCATCCGTTTATGTCGAAGTTGTCGCTGTCGAAGTTGAGTCGTGCCTTGCGCATCATTGTGCTCATTTGGTTGGTATCCATTTTGATGGCGGTGCCACAGGCGGCACAGTTTGGCATCGACAGCTATTTGGGCATTGAGCGTTGCATTGTGGTGCGTGTCATCATTGAGCATTCCTTTGAGTTGTCCACGTTCATGTTCTTTTTTGCGCCAATGTCGATTATCTTCGTCTTATATCTGCTAATTGGCTTGTATCTGTATCGATCGAACAATTTTGGCACGGGCAGTGCAAGTGAGGGCGATGGCGACAGCAGCGTTGGCGAAGGTGGTAATGGCTTTAGGCGTCATGTGCCGCCGAGGAACGTTATGCTGCGCTCGAGCAGCGGCGGCAGTGGCGGCAGCGGTCATAATATGAAGAGCATACAAAACGATACTGTATTGTATCGATACTCGGGCGGTAATCAGCTGAGCGTGATGCGTGGGCGGCGTGCTCAGGGCACGCGGCGTGTACTAAAAATGCTTGGTGAGTAAAAACAAAAAACAAAACTATAAAAAATAAACCGAAAAACGATAAAAATGTATTTTGGTGATAAGTACATAAATTGTTGGATTAAGTGTTCGGCGGTGGGGGGAAAATGTCTCGTTGGCAGTGACAAAAATGTCTGATTATCAAAGAGTTTTGGCTAGAATGAAATTGGCATGCCTTACTTCTGCCGTCTTTCACATGACAAGCATGCATGACTGCTTGATTATCATAAGCATTGTAGCACTTTATTAATTTAATAAAAAAAAACCACCAACAAAAAAAAAAAAACAAAAACACAAAAAATTAACATGATGATTTCAAGCTGTGTTGCCCGAAATATTCATCATACTTTGTCTACTGTGGGCGTGGCTGCAGTGTTTTACTTATTTATTTTTTTTTCATTTTTCCTATTGAACGAACACACGCTGACCTTTGAACATATCCATCGAACTGACAATAATAATCGTTTATTATAATAATATATACTTAAATTGTTGTTTTGTCGCTCGTTCATTAATTGCTAATGACCGTTAATCCGCCATTTGCATTCGTATTTCAGTTGCCGTTGTCATCTGTTTCTTTGTGTGCTGGGCGCCCTTTCATGCCCAGCGGCTGATTGCCGTTTATGGCTCGAATACAATCAACCAACATCAAGTTATCTACAATGTGATGACATATATCTCGGGTGTGCTTTACTATCTCTCGACCTGCATCAATCCATTGCTGTACAATCTGTTGAGCAAAAAGTTTCGTGAGGCTTTTAAGGTGCGTATTCTACTTATATGACTTCAAATGCAAATTTTAATTATTTTCACAAAAAAAAAAAATTAAAAAAGGCTGTGCTCTTTGGCAAGAAACCGAAAAGTTCGCTGAATTCTGGTCCAGCATTGGATTCACGTCACGTGCGTTTGAGGCGTACGACAACAACATCAACTTCGACAACACAACGCGCGGGCAGCGATTCAGAACTGCTTGCGAAAACATCACTCATACAGGTGGCAAACGATTCTAAAGTATAACAATTTATTGATATTTTCACTATCGCTTCTCTGTCTTCTTTTTCTTGCTTTCTCTTTCTCTCTATCTCTCTTACGCTCTGCCGACATTGCAGATGAACATCGATGAACGTCAAATACCGCGACAATTAGCTTTATAAAACTAACTTTTAATTTAAATAATATATTAATGCAACTTTGATTTTAGTTATAAGCTTTTATTGTATTTATTTATTTTAGCATTTTTATTTTTTTTGCCATTTGCAAGCAAACAAACAATTTTTCCATCTTCCCGGGTCTTTTTTTCCCCTCTTTGTGTCTGTATTAATTAATTACTAATCGATTTATATTCTTGTTTCTAATAACAATTGCAATTACATGCTTATTAAGTAACATTTTATTAGCGCATTGTGTGAGAGGATTGTACGCTTAGACGCTAGCAGGCGTGAACGGAAATCTTCGTGTTGGCATAACTTTCATGAAGCAAGAAACTTGTCAAACAACCCTCACATTTGTATTCATTAATAAATATGTATATTCAGTTTAGTTTTGTTTTTAACAACATACACACAACGCTTAGTATAGACTTTGGCATCTTAGTTCAGACGCAAGTCAAACGTTTAAGTCACAACTTCCGCTAGTACCAAAGTGAATAGTACAAGTTATCGAAGTAAGGTCAGTTAAAACAATAACAAAAAATAAATAAATACAGTTTAATTAACCAAAACGTTTGTAAGCAAAAAGCACAGTAATGCAAAAAATTATATATTTATAGGTTCTTTATTATTATGTTATATAACAGTTAATTACTTTATGGTAAGTTGTAAAATTCCAATAACAATTTTTGCACCACACTACATTTTCGCACTTGTTTGAGAAATGTATAACTTTAGCATTTTTGTTTAGCATATTAAGTTGTTATAAAAATCTCTATTGAAGCTTTATGACTATCGTTATATTGAAACGATTTATAAAGGTAAAAATTCTAGTCTCTGTTTGCAGATGTTTCTCAATTCATGTAAAAAGTCGTATGTTAGCGTAAGGAAAAGTGCAACCACACAAATATGATATGTAATAATTTTGATAATCCATTATAACTAAGAAATCTGTAAAATGAAAATCTCAAAAAAAAAAAATTTATAAAAAAATGAAATAAAGCGAACTCGTTATAATAAATGCATTGATCATTATTTTATTCGCTTTGTATATATGCCATTATTTTTTTTTAAGTTAATATTTTTGCCACTTTGTTGAAGACGAAAAAGTCTTGCCGCACAACGCGTCGTATACGCAATGGTCGCCAAATAAGTTTGTCTACTAAAAAGCAATCAAGAAAATTGCTGTGTGCAAATTTTTGACCTTGAGTGACGAAAATATTTTTCATTGCATAAATTTCGGGGTGCTTTGCAGTCTCTTTAATGCCAGCAATGATTTACATTACATTTTCGAATTGAAATTGAAAACTTCTAAGTAGAAATAACAAAACGATTAATGTTGCAATGAGCATATAAAAATAAATCGCCATGCGTCATAATGATGACAGAAACACGCAAACGAAGGCTGAAGAAAAAGAGTTTTGTGGCACTTTGATAAACAAAGCAAAATGTTATAACAAAATGACGTATTTTCGATTGCGAAACGCGTAAATTGCGCAAAAACATGAACATGAAAATATGAAGTTTTGATTTACGAGCGTTAACAAAGAGAAATTCCATGGAATAAAATGAAAAAAATACAGCCAAACGTGCCAAGTTGTGACAGCAGGAACAGGCAGCAACAGGTGGCTTGGAAAGTTGAAAAAATGTTGCCAAGAAAATTCATCAAAAGGAGAAAATACATGGGCACTAATGCATGGTCGACAGTGCAGCAGGCGGTCACATGTGCATTTCAGTGTGTGTGTGTGAGTGTGTGTGCGTGCATTTGATCCGGTCAACTTTTCATGTCAGCAAGTTTTATTTAATGCACGAAGAAATGCAATATTCGCAGCTTATTAGTTCAAAATAGATATGACGTCATGGTCAATTCTTCAAGACTTACTATGTTTTAACATAAATCATTGAATTTTTCTGGAAACTTCGAAATTTTTACAAATCTTGAACTAAGTAAGTCATGAAAAATAAAATTTCAAATGCCAAAAATATTTTTAATTCTCGTCCAGTTCAATTTTCGCTTCGCTGCGAGTAACAACTAAAATATTCAAGAAAAACTTTTTCTATTTTCAAATTTCGAAAGCGAAAGCAGCCAGAAGAACTCTTTTTAAGTAAAAAAAAGAACTCAATCTCAAATCTTTGATTTTTTTTTTTATACATTTTGCGCGCAAAAATGGCCAATGCTATTAAGAAGGTAATTCCGATGTTGGATCGCATTTTGGTTCAACGCGCTGAGATTAAGACCACCACTGCCGGTGGCATTTTGTTGCCGGAGGATTCGGTGCCCAAAGAAATGCAGGGCATTGTGGTCGCTGTGGGTCCGGGCGCACGTAATCCGGTCGGCGCGGGTCATGTTGCCGTTGGCGTCAAGGAGGGTGATCGTGTGCTGTTGCCCAAGTATGGCGGCACTAAGGTCGATATGGACGACAAGCGTGAGTACGTGCTCTTCCGTGAGAATGACATACTCGCCAAGTTAGAATAGAAGGATGAAAAAAAAATCAAACAAAAAAAAAAAACACTTCTACTTTAATTATTTGAAAAAAGAACATTAAAAAATGCTGTTCCACTAAGATATGATGATGAAATGTTTATAGTTTTGCTTTAAGAACTTTTTTGAATAACAATAATTTGTAGAACATTTTTTTTACACTAATTTGTCTACCAACAACATCAACAACAACAACAATAGCAAAGCCTACAACATGAATTTAATTTCAATAAAATTGTTCAATGCGCGTTTCAAATTGAAAAAATTAAAAAAAAAATATGTTATCGTTAAAAATGAAAATTAATTTGATTTATAAATAAATTTCCTTACAAAGTATTTGTTCACAATTTTTTTCTTTTAATAAAACTATAAAAAAACTTTATCATTAAAGTTGAGCTAACTATAATTTACCGATAATTGTTTAGGAAGTGATGCAATTAGTACAATATTTAATGATCTTTTACGAGAAAATTAGAAACAAGTGCAAAAATGATGACTTAAAACGCAAGGCAGAACTGTTCAAGAAAATTGACGCACGTGTGGAATTTTTCAATAAAATAAAAATTTTCCTAAAAGAATCAAATCAAAAGCGCACAAATTGCGGCAGCCCTCGTTCGCAGCACAGTCCAAGCAACAAGTTAGCACAGTTTGCTGCCGCCGTCGCCGCCGCTGTCGCAGTCGCTGCCAATGTCGCTGCTATTACTTATATTTCCGTTTTGATCTGCTTGTGTCGCATCGCTTCCCACCACACCCACACCCACACCAATGCCTTCGGTCGCCCACATCGTTCAGCTGCTGCGTGCTTTCATTGGCGGCCGACTTCGTTTTACGTTCGTTCGTTCGTCGCTTCCTTCTCGCCTTTGCCTCACATCGCTCACTCGCTCACTCACTCGTTCGTTCGGTGGTTCGTTAGATTCTTCTTCGTTACGGTAATCTTTGACGTGTTAACGGTATTTGTTTGACTTTATGCCGTAGGTCGGCACTAACCGTTTGCGGCTATAAAAGCCGTTCGCATGACACGTATCCGTGACCATTTGAAAATTGTTTTTCACGCAATTAGTTAGTGAAAGTAGTGAGGAAAGCGTGCGCAAGTTTTGTGTTGAAACATCTTATCTGAAAATTATTAAAAACCAAGTGTGAAGTGAACAAACATAAAAAAATTGGCAATTACAAATACAATATTTTTCATAAATTTGTGCAAAATCCAAAATCATGTGGCGTCTAAAATATGTTTGCGCAGTTTTGCCGTTGTTCGTGCTCTTTGCAACAGTTAAAGGTAATTTAAATAGAAAATAATTAACTAATATAATTATTACAAAAAAGATTTGATCTTAAAAGTTTTTCGCTTCTAATTGCATCTTTTGCCATTATAATATAACGAAACATATGAATATTGTTTTTATATATTGGCCAGGACTTGGATATTGTCATTTCATAGTGAAAACTAAATTGTTTCCCATTTAATCCTTTTTTTTTTTTGGATCTCCATTTGAATTCAATAATAATTTGCGAAACAAAACACCTTGATCTCTTCTACAGTACAATGTTGTCTTAAACTAATCTGATATTCCTTCCTAAAGCACTTTACCAGTTTTTAAATCGTTGTTTTGTTAAATACTCTTAAGTTTAATAAAAATCATTACATTTAAGGTTACAGAATGAAATCCCTTATAATTTTTAACGAATTCTAAATAGGTTGAATCCAAAATATATGTATTCTTAAACTTATCTAAGATCTTACATGTTCTAATTGATTCAAAAATTAATGATCCAATACGAAATATTTCTCTGCGACTTCCGACAATTTCTCATGTCTCTGAGTGTTCTACAACTTGACTCTTAAAATTGAGAACTTTTCAGTCGATTTTATACTCAAGACATAAAATGACTTTAAACTACGCGCTATTTTTGTTGTTTCAGTACCCCTTTTTTTCAAGTCCCTTCTTACCTACAAGCTTATCTCTGATTGCTCTTTATTGCTTTTGTAATTCCCTTTCAACAACAACGTCGGCAACATAGAAACACAAAACAAGTGTAGAAACAGAAACAACAACAAAAAAAAAAACAAATCATCTTTTTAATCGTTGTCGTAAATTAATCCGGTCTGGTTTAGGCTGAATAACGATTTCGTCACTGCGGCAAAACACACACAAAATGCTTCTCAATGAACACAAGGCAAAAAACAAAACAAAACAAAAAAACGTGTGTGAACCTTACAAGGTGTCCACTTGCAGGCGGCAATCATGTTTATATGATGATATGAAATGCATATGAAATGACTTTCCATGAAATATAAAAAAAAACAAGCGATTCGATTCGATTTGACGCTCATAATGCTTATAAAGCGAGGGAGCGGCATTGAGTGGAAGTCATGTGAAGCGGAACGAAACGGAAGGAAGGTGGCAGATTGCGTTGATCAGTTCAAAGGCTTGCCTTGCACATTGTGTGGGAGCTTATCTTCAGTACGGTTTTGTCTAATTTCCAGCTGTACTGTCCAATCAAACTATTGGCGAAAGCAATAAAAATAATCATGTTAGCGTTCGTTGCAAGTTGTGTTGTGATGATGGTGGCAGCGACCGTTGGTATTTTTATGATCCTTATCCGGTAATAATAACAGACATAGGCAGGGTTTAACCCTAAAATATTGCTTAGTAATAATGAGAGAAACAAAAGCGCATACATTTTATATTTAATTAGAGACAACGAGTTTACACAAGTTGATTTATTATTTTGCTGATTAACAGACATTTTCGCACGACTCCCCCCTATAAACGCCGTCCAACGTAATGCAATTTTGATAGCTTGTTTTTTTTTTTTGTTTTTATTCTATCAATTTTGATTTGACCATTTTCGGAGCATGATTTCATACCATAGACTTGAACTTTGTGCGCTCAATGAGTAATTAATCTTTTAATGGATTAGTCTTGCTTGACAAAACGCCATTGATGATGTATGATGTGATGTGCGAACATTTCGAGAGCGCGTAGCAAACATAAAAACGAACGCGTGTCAATACAAAAACAAACAAAGAAAAAAAAAATAGATAAAAATTTGCACGTCGTAGCGGATTTTTAATGACAGGTCAAGTCATTCGGTTTGGCCGTGCTTCGTTTCTAAGCAAATTGCGATGTTAATCCATGGCTTAAGTAATTGACAAATGATTACATGTCTGATGTATGGCACTTTATGGCCCTGTGAGCTTACGGCGCACTTCTTGTGGGCGGCGGTAAAACCTCGTTGTCAACCATGTGAAAAAAAACACCGTGCACGCCAACGTAACTTGTTGCGCAATTATAGATTTACAGCCTAAAAAAAAAAAGAAAGTTACATTTTAAAATTATGTAAATAAATATTCGATGACTTTAAAGATCGCCGCACCTGCGCTCGCCAGCAACAATAAAGAAAACTCTTGCTTTGCTTGTTGTTTTCTCAGTGTGACACATAAGTTCAATTGTCAAAAAGGTTACCTTTGTTATTGCTTTTGTAACTATTTTTGTTGCAGGACCCATTTGTATGATTAGTTGCATCAGACGTTGCCATGTGCCGACAAGCTATTGTCTGCAGCAGCATCCGCAACAGCATACCATCATACTAATGTGTGTGTGCGTGCGTGTGTCATTTTCACGCAATATGTTTAACGTGTGCTAAGGAAATAAAGGTGAAGGCGTGAGCTTGCATAAAAGTTACTTTCACGCATTAGTGTGAATCATATAAATTCACGTTGTTGCGACATTATCTGCGCTATTAGCTGCTTTTCACATATTTATCATACAGTGGCGTATTTAATATTACTCATACTTAACTCGGTACAACATTTTTTTTGCAAAAATTGCTCATACGATTAGTAAAATTTGTTGCATACTTTTTGGATGATCAGTGTAAATGATGCTTTAGCTACAAAATTCATCAACTTTTATTATTTCAGTAATTTAACTTCAAATTCGCTCCTGTGTACACACACACACACATGCACATATATTTATGTATATATCCGTTGCGCGGCTGAGTACTTTTCCTTCAGCAAATAGACAATGATGTGACGTCCATTTATCACATGTATGTAGGAGTACATTAGCGGCTCTACTAAAATTTGTTAAGCTTTCTATGCACTTTGTTGTTCTTTTTTTTTTTTTTTTTTGCTTACACATGCCATTTAAGTTGTTAGCAGGATATTTTGTTATACTTGTTTAAAATAACAACTTACTTTAACAGTCCGACAGCATGTCAAAATGCCATAAGACGCGAAGTCTTAACTCTTTTTGTTTTAGTAGCGTTTTTCATCAAGTTGCTTGTTTTTTTTTTTTTGCCAACACCGCTAATAGAACACAATACAAGTCAACGCAGCAGGTTGGCTTACATATTCTGCTAAAAGTTTTGCTGAAATTATGATTTATGTTTACGCGTTTGCAATAAAGAAAAGAACATACAATTTTAAACCTGTTGCACGTCAAATGCTGCAAGTATTTATAATGAGTAAAACTTTGTTTTTGTTTTTCAATTTCAGGCTCTTGCTTAGAATACGGACATTCATGTTGGGGTGGTAAGTCATCAGTGTGAATCTTTAAGAATTTACAAGAATTTATTTATAATTTTTGGGTTTTCTTTTCGTATTACTTGCATGCAGGTCATGGCAAACGTTCGGATGGCAAAGTGCAACGCATTGGCTCAAATCTGCCGAGCAATGTTTTAGAGTTCTTAGTTGAAGGCAGCAAAAAGGTAAAGATTTAATTGCGCTTTAAAGTATAAAAGTTTCTCAAATAATTATACATATATTGTTCCGCCCATAATAGCAAAAACTGTTGAATGCTCTGAATGACCTAAATCATGCAGATGAAAGAGAGACTGACGTGGTCGTAAATAATGCTGAGGCTCGTCTGGAAATAACGCCCACAAAAGATAACGTTAAATACAATGAACCGATACGCATGCGACGCTTTAAGCTTTATCATCAGCAGAAAGAACAGCGACAATCACAACAACCACAACCACAACAACCGCAACATCAACAGCAACAGCAACAACAACAGCAGGATGATGAACGTGTTCTCAAACGAAACAATTTTAGCATGGATGAGTCGGCGGAAAGATGGCGTAGATTACCGTTATACAAATACAAGTACTCACCGCCAGAGCCAGAGCAGCTCGGCGGCGATGGCGCGTCACTGGATGAGAATATCTATTACGAACTTAAATAGAATTGATTAATTGATAAACAGAAAAAAAAGAAAATAGCAAAAGAAATCTTTACACGATATTTGAAACAATTAACATTGGCTCAATGCATACACGCGACATTTTGTCAAAACATTTTTCGAAGCAAAGATACATTTCCTTCTCATTATTGTACAATAATTATTGCATGTACTATTAAATAATATTAATAAATATAATAAAATTTTATTCACATTCAAACAACATGCGAATTGTTTGCGTTTATTGATGCAATGGCTGGATGCATCAATTTGCCAAATATTGAAAATGCATTAAATTCACTTTGTTCTTGTTCATTTTTTATTTTTGTGTTAATATTTTGTGTAAACTAAATACGAGTACGTACATGTGTATGCAATCCATTAAAATATCATATTATACATATAACTAAAGTATCTAAAAGTAATACAAATTAGAGCGATTTAAGCAAAAAAAATAAAAACAATAAAAATTATATTAAAGAAAGCAAAACCACTTTTGTTCTATCACAAAAAGCACAACATAAAACTAAATTAGGCTTTGATCTTTGCGGGTATCTGGAAGCAAGCGGCATCGCCCTCCTTGTCGCCAAGGCCCCAATGAATTTCAAGACTGACGGTCGGATACACGGGCAATATCTTGAAGCTATTCTTGTACGTATACGTCTCACCGGCCTTTAGCGGACAGCCGACCTTATTCTCGCCAGCTGCATCATAGATGTGTGGACATGCGCTTGTGCCATAATAGCCGGGGAAGGGCAACGGTACATCGAGTATAATGCCTTGTATATCGGATGTTAACTCATTAAAGTCACGTTCCGGCCTAAGTTTCATCTCGATGCTGGCCTCTGTGTTGCGCTTAAGTATGCACTTGTTTTTCGGGCAATTGGAAATGGTCACTTCGTTAGCTTCCAGGGCGCGCGATGAGGCTGAAAAGTGTTTGGAAAATTTATTAAAAAAGGGCGTTTTTTTAACTTTTTCAGAGTAACTTACATCTCGGACATGGCTTAACGTCTGTGGCGTTGCTAAGGCTAACAAAGGCCAAAGCAATTAAAAGTATCTGCAAATGCTTCATGTTGAGCGATGCTGTAAACGAAATGAAAACAGTTGTTAGATTAGAGCTTCATTAACAACAAGTTAAAGGTGATAAAATATAAAATAAAATATGTATGTATGAATATGCTGATTTTATGATTTTAACTCATTCGTAACTCGCACAATGTACGCTCACAACCTTGGGCTGAGCTTGTATCTCAGTGATATATTCACAAGAAAGCAACAGGCGTGCGAAATATCTCAACAAATTGTAAGTTGGTCAGTGTAAATAAAATTGATCATGTTCATTAAGGCAATGCGTTCAATTTTGCTTTATCGTTGCGTCAAAAAACAGCAATAATAAAGAAAAACATTAACAACAAATATTCGCACAGAAACTAATTGAACAATGACCAATTACCAACGACGACGATTGTCAATTGTACGCACGCTCGCACAATTGTCGTTCATTTATTGCATTTAATTTTTATATTACACACATAATAACAACAAAAACAACAATAATTTGCATAAAAGTCGTATGTACATACATTTTTAGATTACTTTTTATTTTTTTTTTTTTAGTTTTTCTTATTTAGCACAGCATCTATTTAGCGGACAACAAATGTAAAAAACTGTAAACCGTAAAGTTCAATGAAGACGATGCGCACTTGTCGGCTTGACTTAAACAACTGTTTGAGTTGCCGATCTTTTAACGTATATTTATGTAAGCGCGCACAAAGCGACGTCAGATCTTTCTCTTTCTCTCTGTCTCTCGTTCTCGCTATCTTTGCGGCTTTGGTGAGCAGCGCGCCGCTATGCCAAGCGAAGCCAAAATGTCAGTTGCAGTTCAACTTGTTCAACGATCAATCGTCGCGTCGTCGACGTTGAAGCTAATTTTGGTAATTTAAATGCGACGCACACACACAAGCATTGTGGGCTGGGCAGAGCAGAGCACGGCTGTGTTCGACAAAAGCGACGCATGCGTCGTTGGCAGAGGCAGCGGTTCGCCGGCGGTTTTTTTTTTTTTTATTTTTAGTTTGCTTGCGTGTTTATTTTTACACTTGATAAACTCGGTTGTTTTCAAGCTTTTGTTATACAAATTTTTTTATCGCAGTCAGTTTTGATAAAAAAGAGGTTTTTAATGTTTTGATTTAAACTCCAACAGCAATATTTTATATTATCATTTTTTTAAATTTAAAATTTAATTAGATTTTGTATGTTACCACAAAAACGACAACTAATTTACTTTAGATACTTCATAGCGTTTTTTGTTTTTGTATATTTATCTATGTTCGTGTATAATTTTTGTTATTATTATATATTTACATCTGTATATGCACAAGTAGCGTGTGAATTGATGTGATTTACGTCTAAACAGTTTCAATATTTGCAAGATCTCAAAGTCAACACTTGTTGTTTTGTTTAATGCATTTAAATATTTTGTTAGAATCGCTTATGCGATACTCTAACAATACACATTTTACTGCGTGTTTAAAAATCAGCAGTTTTTTTGTCAAATAAACGCCCCTTAAATGATCAAACACAAACAAAGATAGTCACTTCCCGATAAACATTAACTAATTCCCTTCCCGTTTGCCTATTTCAGTCGAAAAATACGAATTCAATATGCAAAGCACAAAATGATTATAATTATTTTTTATTTAACTTGTCTTGTTTCTGTATCTGTCTGTAATGATACTGATTACGAATGCTGAAGTTGTTATTGTATTTTTTATTATAATTTACTACTCAACCGAAGCAAAAGTTATTTAAATACATTTCAAAAATACACATAAATCAAATTAAACCTTTCGACTTTTTCAATCCATTACTTCAAAAGAAAAAACATAAAAAACGAAAAAAAACAGCAGTAAAAGCTGTTAATGTTTCTCGTCTATCTAAACAAGTTATCAATTTACAAAGACTCACACACAACGCCCGTCATTCAGATACTTACTTCAGTTGATACTTTAAAGTTTTCTTTCAGTGTTCGCACCAATGAAAAATTAAATTCGAAGCACAAATAACAAATAAAACTCACGAAAAACGTCAAATTCCGTTGAAGTCTGAAGCTCCACTGATATCGAAACGCAGAGATATTGAGTGAGATCGTAATCTCAGCTTGAACATTTTTAATGGAAATGCAACAATTTCGTATTGAGCGTTGTTGAAAAATGCGATGAGAGAGTCTGGAGCGAGTGATGGATGAGTGACATTTTAAGCGTCACTGTCGGTTTGAATTGATGTATTTAGATATCTCAGTAACATGCTATCAATAAAGTCGTTGTGTTAAAGATCAATCAAGTTTGATCTAAATTATATTATTGTGGTGACATTTTCAATTATTGCTGAGTTCAACGAACAGTTTTAATTTTGTTTTTTGTAATAGTTCATTTATATTTATTTCTTTTTTTTAATGTACATTTAATAATTGGCAGTTAATCAACGCGTTGTACATTGCAATGGAAATATTAGTAAATAACATAAAACAGCATAATAAATGTAAGTTCTGTTGTTGTTTTATAATCTATAATATTCTTATAAATAAGTAAATATATAACAATCTTTTGACATTTTTAAGCACTTTCTTTTCCCCTAAACAATTAATTATACATATTTACAAGTCTAATTAATAAACAAGAATGCTTATGTGATTAATAAACTATTCTATGATTAATACATTTTCACTGGTTGCGTACAAGTAGTGATCACATGAGTTCTGTTCTAACAACTATTTAAAATCAAATGCGTAATCATTGAAGCCATCAAAAAATTTGGCTGTATTTTCAGCAGCCAGTGGATTAAGAACTTCAGGATCCGATGCGTTATCATCAACACCCGCTTCCGCATTTTTGACTAGCCGCTTCCACTCGGTTAAATCGATATCTACATAGTCAAGGTTGCCTTCACTATGTATTGGTTTAAGCATAAAATGAGCCTCCAACAAACAACTGAGTAAATTCACTGAAAATACGATTACAATTAGTTTGAGGTATTAATAAAAGCGCATAAATTTTTTACTGTGCAATTCTTTAAACTCCAGAATGTCCGAATTTTCGGACCACCAAGTGCAAATCAAAGACAAATAATGTTTTGTTGTTTCCTCAGAGTCACGAAAAAGTAGAATGATGTAATATTCACAAAAGATTATGTTGAGCACATGCACGGCAAGCTGTGAAATTTCAGCGACATGAGCAGTGCCTGAAAGTGATTTTGTTTAAAATGAAAACAGTGAATTTTTCAAAAAGCAAAACTTACCAAATTTTTTGTCTGTAAGCACCCACTGACGAAGTAGTTGATAGACAAGCGTTACTAGGCTTAAACATAGCTTGACATAGCACTCGCAATTCGGCTCTGGCTTTTGCTCCGCATGCTGCTCTGTTGTCTTCTCACCCTGCTGTTCCGTGCTGTTTTGCCTGTCAACTGTGGAACTCTTCGTTGTGTTGTTCAATGTTGTGCCTGTCATGGATGAGCCGCTTTTTGAGCAATTTGTGCTATTGTTTGAAAATGAACTGATAGCCGTTGACTGCATACTAGAATCTGTACTTTCGGCGTTGGGAGGTTGTTCTGATTCAACATCAATATCATTACAGGCACTAAGTATATATTTAAAGAATTGTGGTGGTGTCATTAGGCAATTGTATACAAATCGCACATGATTGCCGCAAATGGCTGCCAAGAGCTCAAAGTGTTTTATATGTAGTGGTTTGTCTGAAAAAAACTGAATCTCTAGTAGGCCGGCATACACCTAAAAGCATATGTTAAATTTTAATTTAATTTTTATATCATAATTGTTAGCACTCAAACCTGCAGCAGGCACGAATCCTCCGAAAAACGATAGGTAGAACGCACACGATCTGAACTGAAACTGGAACTTGTACTATTCACACAGCACTGTTCCAAAAGTGTTGCATGTCGCGTGCTCGCCAGCATACAAGCGCTTATCTCACGAAAAACCCAGGCATTTGGACATGTGAAAACCAGTTGCTTCAGCAGATCGAATAGTAATTCCTGCTGTGGTTCCAGCAAGGAACTATCACAGTTGAGAAGAATGCTATGTAGGAGAGCGCCAAATGCTTCCAATATGCCCAAATGTTCGGTTTTCTCTTTCGAATAACCCAATTTCTCGATGGCATCATTTGCTATCTGCAACAGCAGATACTCACCGTGCTTGTAATGTATTAAAGAGGTTGCGATTTTAGCTTCTCGTTTGCATATTAATGCCAGTATGGCTACGTAGCGCCGGAAGCAAATTCCCATTTCGTCCACAAAGAGCATGCGTGACTGCGTGAGCAGGCGACTCGAGCTGAGGTATTTGTCTAGGCTCCAACTGTATGCCTCATATGGATATGTGATGCACTTCTTAGGATATTCAAGACTAAAAACGTAAGACCAAAATTCCGGAAAGACTTTACAAGCAGACACAACAATGCGTTCCTTAATTATTTCAATCGCCCCCATTGCTGTCATTTGAGATTTTTTTTGCAGTGTTGTGTGTATTTTCTCCAGCTCATCAACTTCCAATTGCAGTAATGTACGTTGATTTCTACTACAACTGTCCTGATGGGCATCGGTTAAGCAGAGTATATCAAAATCGTCCGTAACAGGTAAGTCTGGTTCATCAGGCACATCAAAATCACTAAGTCTTATCTGTTGCCTACGCGTTCTTGCATTTCTTTCTTTTTTTCTTCTACTGGCAGCCGTCTGTTGTTCGACAGCTTCGCTTATGTTCACCATTGCCATAGATTCGTTGGCCATGGACATCTCCAAATTGCGGGTTTCATTAGCACGCTTCATTCTCAGCATAGAATACTCAAAATCTCGCATTTTCAGTTCCGTTTCTTTGGCGTTCATTTTTTTGCTCATTTCATCCAGCTTTGTTTTACACTCACTTCTCGCAGTCTCTGCTACCATCATTTTTTCCATTCTCAGCGTTTGAACTTGTTGCTTTAGGTGGCGTAATTCATCACGCAAGAGTGAAGCCTATTAAGTGGTAAAACATTAGTGACAACTCTATATTTAAATACTCCGGAATTTACCTCGCCGGATTTGCACATCATTTGTTCCTTGGAATCACTCAATTCATTCTGTAACTTTGCATTATCTTTTTTCAATGTGTCAACTCGATCCATAAGGAATTTCATTTGTCGCTCGGATGCCAATTGGCGTCGTGCTGCGCTTTGACTTAGCCCTGAAACACTGGGGAGCGACTGTGATGTTGATAAAGGTGCTGCTACCTCCACTGATTTGCTCACGCTTGTCGTAATTTCCGACTTCGAACTAGTCGGTAGCGGCTTCTTGAATGGATCTGGTTCATGATTTGCCTTATTACCCATTACTAGAAACGCAAAATCATCATCGTCGTCAAACATTTCCGACAGTATATCGTTGCTTAATGGATTTGCTGCAGGCCCTTTGCTAGCCGGTGGCGGCAGCAGCTGCTGTGTGCTTGTTGTGCCCTGCAAGTTGGGCGCGAATTCACTGAAAGTAATCTCACTTTCCGTCACAACTGCGTTCACTTTTGACTCCGCCACTTGTGTGGCCAGTAAGATAACATCATCGTCATCATCATCCCAGAAAATTGCAGCTTCTTGGTTGGCACCCGCATGTGGCGACTTGTTGCTGCTGCTGCTTTCCACATCTTTGCGCTGTCGGCCTACTGTGATGTCCAATTTTGGCTTCTTACCACGTGTGTAGTCGTTAAATGGTTGAAAGCGTTTAGCCATATTCGTTGTTTACCAATTTTATGTTAATTGAATGATAATCATTCAATTGCGGCAAAGAGCGGCAACCAGTCGCCGACAACAAAACAATTTGAAAATGTGATTTAATATCGCGTTAGCAGCTCTGTTAGAGGTGAGCATTTAAAATCGCGCTTTCGTATTGGTGTTGCCACTTTGCCCCGGCCGACAGATCTATGCAGTTTTCAATTACTTTTCCGAATTTCAAATCTGGGGGAGTCAACACATTGGCCTGGCCCAAGTGCACGTGCAACTGCAAGTTGGCTCTGATCCGTTTCATCCTGTCAACTGCATCAAAGTCGCATCTAAAAATTAAACGGTAAATCTAATTGGACTCAGGTGGTTTTATGTTTTTAAAGAAAATTTTCAACTTTGAGCTTAATTTTTGTTAAAAAGTTAAATTGTTTTCCACAACTCAAGTTGCGCTTTGGCTAGCATTTTAGCATGAGCAGGATCTCGAGCGACAGCCACGATTCCGACGGGACGAACGATGTTTGTATAAAAACCGCTAAATTTCAAGGTGTATTCGGCGAAAGTATTAATTAATTCGATTTGTAGGTGACTTTGGATAATATTGACGAACTTCTTCGGGAAGGTTTCTCCTTAGTAGAAACTGTTTACCGTGAGCTGAACTTGCCGTCGCCCGTGTCTCAAAACTATGGGGAGATTGGAACTTTACATCTTCCTGACAGTGTCGAAATAATTGAGATTGGTCCTACGACGAGCGAAGCAGCCACGATTATACCAGGTACCAACAGAATCCTCCTTGTCAATTCGATGATTTATAAGTATAATTTGTACAGCGTCATCGGAACGTCGCAAAACGACGTCTGACGCTTTCAACTATGGAAGGAAGCCATCGACTGGTGAACTTAATGCAGTTGTGGCTGATGACGGATCATATGCGTGTCCCGTGTGCTATGAGAAAGTGAGCAGCCGTACTCCAACTGCACCAAAATGCGGCCATGTCTTCTGTGAAGCATGCATCTACCTGGCCCTCCGTCATAATCACAAGTGCCCTTTGTGCAACAGCAAGTTAGATAAACGCAGTCTGAGACGCATTTTTTTGTAATACATTTTTTGCAACTGTTTAATTTATTCAATGTCCGTTTACTATTTATTTTGTTAGTTTTTAAGCCTCTAAAATAAAGACAGCAAAAAACGCGCATTCGAATAAACAATGCTCAAAATGAGTTGAGTAAGTTGGATTAAGTGACAAATGCAGCGTTTTATCGGAATGCATTCGAATGTTGTTGGTTTCTAATTCATAAGAAGAAAGAAGAAAAAACACCAAATGAATGCTCAGAATTCGTATACAACAACTCGAATAATTCGAATGCCGGGCTTTGCCTAATATTGCATACCGTTTTACGCTTTATTTGTTCTCACTCATTAAACTGAATGTCGGGTGCAATGAGACCCTAAACGCACTCATATTGAAATAAATTCGTTTCATGTGCACGGCACTCACTCAATTCAATTCGAATTCATTCATTTAACGTTACGCTGTGAGTTTAGTTTAGTGCGTACCCAATTCCCATGCGAACATGACCAAATGAAAGTACGACATCCGGTTTAAAGTCTGGTATTCCAGTGTCATCCAGTGGTGGTACTTTAAATAGGATTTAAAAATATATGCTGAATTTCTGTTCATTTTCAATTAATATTGCATATATTAATCAGGACGGCACTCTGGTTCAAATTAATTTTAGTTGTTTTTTGTTTATTTTGTTCAAACTTGACCGCGTTGTTTTTGTTTTAACATGGAAAGTTGGCAGCACTGATTTCGTGACAACAAATGGCAAATATCCGAATGCAACGCTGGCTCAAAAATGCTTCGTCTTCTGGTCGAATTGACTCTGTTATGACACCGCAACTCTACGTTGGTGTGGCCTATGTCGCATTGCACACCATTGTATATGTCCCATGGTAAACTTCTTTCACCCCTTTCGACCAGAAGAAGTAGAAATCGCGTGGACGCTTTTGCGCTAATTTGACACATTTTTCGAACAAAACCGAGCGAACCCGACGTGAACCGAGCGACAATTATTTTATCAAATTAAATTTAGTTGTTTTTGTTTTAACATGGCGTTGAGGTCGGACTACGAGGTAAGTCCGAATTAAATTTATTAATTAATTAATAAAAATATCTTTAGATTAGTCTTAAGACAGTGCAATCAATTGTTAACATGTGAAGAAAAGTTATTGTTAAGAGTTTTTAACGATTCTCAGCATAACAGTTGTGAAAATATTTATGTAAAGTCTGTATTCAGCTTCATTGAGTTTGTGGAAAAAATCGAATTTTGTTTGTTGTCGTTTTTGTGTGTCGGGTTTCGTTAGCGCTGCTCTGCTCCGCTCTATTCGGCGTTCGTTTTAAGCGAGAGCTTCTCATCGACATCGCGGTGCCAACTGCGGCTGCGGCGGCGACGCCCTACGGCTAACAGCAACTTTGAATTCTAGCGTTGCATTTTTAAGCGCTGTCAGTGAATTGGGCGGAGGCCACAAGATGAAATTAACAAGAACAATTGACGTTCAACTCCCCATGGGATATGCATCTGTTCATCATAAAATAATTATTACCAGCTTGTTCAACACAACTAATGACTGTTTGCACCTGTAAATGTGGCAAAAAAGAATATAAAAAACAAATAACAAAGATGAACTTAGACGCAGCGCGCGCTCGCTTCTACATGTGTGAGTGTGCGTTATGTGCATGAATTCGTGTCTCTCTATTGACCGTACCGCAGTACCGCTTTGATCAATACGCTCTAATTTGCTCTCTCGCACACTTGTTCTATAGTTTTTTTTTTTTTTTTGTTGCTGTGCTCGACTTCGTTGTTGTGCACTCGGTTTTCGGTTTTCAACCAACCCTTAGTTGTGTCGACGACGGACGACACGATGAATAATCACTGACATGCGCACTTCGCGTGTTCAATGCTGCTGCCGCTGCTGTCGTTAGCTTCGCTGCCATTGCGGGGGTGCCAATGGAAGCGAAAATGTTGAGCTTTTTCTTTTATTATAGCCTGGAATTGTTCCATTTTCGTCTTACATAACCGGAATATCTTTTGCTCTAATACTGTGCTGGAATTTGGGTTGCATTTGTGTATGGTTTGTGCGTGCATTTGTGTTAGCGTTGGAATTTTTCCACAACACAACCACCAACATAAATACTACAACAATAGCAACAACAACAAGTACGCTTTTCACATCTTTCGACTTCGACTTTTCTTTTCCGAAGTTATCATTCGACCTATTCGCTGATTCGCTCGTTGTGTCGCTCGTCTTTTTTTGTCAACGTTCGTTTTTCCGGAATTGGTGTCATTAGGGCGCTTGTATTGTAGCTGCTCGCTCGTTTAATTGCCGACAGCATAAGCGCCACATTTGATAACTTTTTTACCCTGTACCCACACACGCACACACAACCACAGCTGCTTCCCTAGCCCAAAACACCGTTCCTCGTTATTATTACTTTTGTTTTTGTATTCTATTCCTGTTCATTTCCGCTTAGGAATATTCTCGTATCGCTGACCTTTATTCAATTAGCATAAGTAAAAAAATATATTAAAATTCTTTAATATTTTTTCGCTCAATTTTTATGTGTCATAATTCTAATTGGCATTTTTTATGTGCTACTGCTGCTGCTGTTGTTGTTGTTCTTACCCCTAATTTACTTGTTTATAAATTAATGAAATTTTCCACTCATCATAACATTAAATTATGCTATGCTGCCACACCCACCGCCCACTGTTGTATATACGTATAAACCGCGCCGCATGTTCTTTTTTTTTTTGTATTTTGTTTTTTGCCTACTCGCTTAGTCATGCGCCGTCAATTGAAGTCAATTTAAGAAAAATCAAGACAACACAAGTTAAAATCAACGCTGAATGAGATAATAATCTGATAATTCGCGTTCATACTCGCATTCGTGCTCGTTCTTGAATTTCATTAAAGCAAACCAAAGCTGAAAAATCTTAACTCATCTTCTTGTTGCTACACACAGCTGATATCTTTGCATTGGCCTCTAAGTTGGCTGTCAATTACATCTTCATAATGGCCATAAAAAGCAATTAAAAAAAAAAAACAAAAAAAACTATGACCAAATAAATCTGTTGCTGCATGAAGACAACAAACACGACAGCTGAATCGCTGTGGAGGCGTGGCATACACAAAAATGCTTATCACACATGTTTTATAACGATGACGATGTTGCCGATGATGATGATGATTTTGATAGCGATAATGACGTTGCTCGTGCTGATAAGCGCATATGCCGCTATGCAAGTCTTTGACTAAAACATGACTGATTTGATTTGATTCTGTTATTGTTTATGTTTATGTTCATAACTAATATGCCCGTTGCGAATTGTTGTTGGGCACATGCCGTTAAAGCTTAACTAGACTTTGTTGATGACGTTCCATTGAACGATGTCGTTGGCGACTGTTGCTGCTGCCGTTGCTCGCCAGCGTTGCGCTCTGCTTGTCTGATTGTGATTTGTTTGCCCAACAATCACGGTAAAAAATTGATAACAATTACAACTGGAAAATACCAGAAAGCGTTTTATTTTGTGTCGCGGGTGGCTTCGAATCCAGTTTCACAATCGCAATTCTCATACAATCCAAAAAAAAGAACAGCAAAAAAAGAAAAGTGGTTTAATTCAATTATATTTCAATAAAATCTAATCAAGTGACAATGAAAATGTATAACAAGTGCAAAATTGCCACTCGTATTTTGCTCCCTGATTTTTTCAGTTCTATTCTAGTTCTAATTGTTGTTGTTGTTGTTGCTGTTAGAATTTTTCTACATGTATTGAATTATTTGTAATTGCATGGAAGAGATTTCAATTTTCTTAGATTGTTCGCAAACCTTCTAAATGATTTGCCAATCAAACAACAAACGCGAATCAATGCAATGTGTAATCACCGTTGTTGTTGTTGCAGCAGCACAAATCGAAACCAATTGGCTGTGATCGAACACTGAAAGTGCTGTAATTGATTTGTTGTTTTTTATTGTTTACAGCAATTTTTATTTATTTTTTTTTTGCTGAAATTTATTGCACATTTTTTTAGTCACAGCTTTTGTTTTGTTTTGTTTGTCTTTGCTTACATAATGTGACAGTACAATAATTGTGTGTTGTGTATTATCAGATCTGATAAGAAGAAACTACTTTTAGATTACACAAAACTCGTGAGTTTTCGTTCTGGACGTTTGGTTTGGAATATTTTGTTCCGTTTTGTTTATAAAGCGCCGTGATTGCGTACAATCGATCAAGCGATCGATATATTTATATATATTATTTTTTATGACACTTGTAGGTATGCTAACCTCACCTGTCTCTGATATTTGACCTTGTTTTACACAAAACATTGAAATAATTTCAACTTTTTTTAATTTTTCGTTTCTAATTCTTGACATGAGCTATGAAGCTAAGAACTTGAAATAAAGTAAGTGCGGAATTTTTATAGAACCTTTACTGGTTTGAGCTGATCATAACTCAAGCAAAGAGGAGTTCATTTTATTTAACTCTGTGCTGTAAGTTTCGCTGCTAATGAAGACCAGATTGAACAAGTTTGTGCGTGAGTAGGAAACAGAATTTTTACTGTTGTTGCCGGCACAAACTCGATCTTCAATACAATGACAGCACGTTGAGTTTGCCTTGAGTTTTTGTGGTAAAAAATCACGACAGAGTATATTGAAATTGTAATGTATATATGCCATAAGTTATAAGATACTTTAAGTTGTAAGAATCATGGAATTTTCGAATATAAATATCTTTTTTTTCATTACTGGCGATGATAACTGTTAGACACAACAATAGCGCGACACACTGAGCGAAATAAATGTCTAAAAAGAATGTGAAAAAAAGACAAATAAAAAAAGCACACATGCTGCTGCTGATGTTGATATTAATCAAGCTGTTCATCAGCACAAGTTACTGATTGCATGCTCATTCACAGCGCATTTGTAAGCGTCTTTTCTGCTTCTTCGTCTTCTTGCGTTGCTTAACTAACTGACTGACAGAGCTTGCTTGGCAAACGTGCCTTAAGCGCGCAATAATGAATTTTTATTTAATTTAATTTCACATGACGACAATATATACTATTAACAATTGTCATATTGTTGTATAACAATAAACGCGCATAGCTACTGTTTCATTCATTCTTTCATACATTTAATCATTTACTCATTGATTCAGATAAAAATATCCTTCGTGTGCAATCTATTTCTATGAACTTTTCTAAAAGTTTATATTTTGCGTTCATATAAACTTATCATAGTTAATTTTTTATTATCTTTATTTGTGTATGAAGTTTATTTATTTTTTGCTTAGAAAGCCCGTATGCCACATCTTTGACTAGAACTACTTTGGCTTTAAAAGTACAAATTTAATAATAAATATAAATTATCAATATTTGCTATCTGCTCAACTATTTTGCTTTTTTTCATTATTTTTTGATAATAGCAATTTTAGCATTAAGTGTTAAGTGTTGTTTGATAACCTTTTCAATAACTTGAAAATTTCTGGTTTACGCGTGTGGAAAAAATGTGTTCTAATTTTTACGTCATAACTTCGAACTAACCAACTGACTAAGTAAGCAAGCAAGCAAGCGATAAGTAATCATTAGAAACGTGAATGGAAATTTCAAGCAAAACCTATAAATAATTAAGCCTGAAATTATAATACTAAGACATGTATTTATTTACTACGGCAAACGTGAATTATGCGTGATATTAAGATTTTTTACTTAAGAGGTGGAATTTTTAAGATCTATAGATTGAATTCTACCATTCTTGGTCATTAACTTGTCAGGCAACAGCCAAAAAACCTGACGTCTGAAGATGATCCAATGTTTGGGCCTGACTTTTGGATTTGTTGCAGATTAGACAAATCTTCTATTTCTTAGGGACTAGTTGCTGTAGAGACTGTCTATAATCGTCAGCAGTTTGAAACGGAGTTTTTGTTGCATAAATCATAATGCAATTCAAGCATAAAAGTACAATCAGCGATATAGGTCAGTTGCGAATCGGATTTGAGTTTAATTGGAACTAGTTCAAACCAAAGATCATTGTTATTATTTGTAGAGCTCTTGGTATTTGATATCATTCATTGTCGCTTATTATTGTATCTCTAATTAAACCTACGCACTTCCTTTCACGGAATTAACTAAATTTGCGAGTCTAATGAATTGGTCTGCATTTGAAAAATAAAAAAAAAAAACAAATAATTTCAAGTATGTCTGTGTATAAATCTTATATACAATTTTAGATACAATTTGCTTACAGCGTTGTTGCTTACATAACCGTAAAACGATGTCATTGCCATGTGAAAATTTCAATGCAAAGCGTTAAAATTTCTTTCGATGTTGATTAGAATTTATTGCGTCAAAATTGTTGTTAGCAGAGCGCGCTTTTTATAATTATTGTTAATAAGCTGATGATGCTCACGATGATGCTGTTGATGATGATGATGAAGAAGCTCTAAGATAGTAGACACTGAAATGTCGCTATCGCCGTTGACGTTGGCATTGCCTAAGCAGGAGCCTTTGCCGTCGCGTTTACCGCCTACACCTTCATATTTGCCTTGCACAGCTATCGTTGCTATTTCGGATTGTCTCTTGGTTCGCATCTTGATGAATGTTAAACTCAATATACAATTGGTTTTTTCCGGGCATTTAGGCATGCTTAGACATTTCTCTCTGTGTGTGTATATGTATCTAAAACGACTATCCAAACAAATCAACATGAAGAATATACTCATATGATTTAAGTATCGCTATTTCCTTTGGTTTTCAAATTATTTCTAGCGGTGCGACGAGGTTGAGCTTCTGTTTGAGCTTGTTTCGGCACGGCGTTCTTGAGAATTATATATGTATGTATGTATATGTAAAAAATGCTATCATAACGCAAATTAAGCGAAAACGATGATGAAGATGACAACAACAATAACAACATATGACGAGACGGCAGTGGAAACTGCAAATTCTGCGCTTAGATATGCTGTATCTCTGTGTGTGTGTGTGATACAGTTTGAAAGTACGAAGAAAATTGTAAATGCGCTGCCCACACATACAAACACATAGGTATAGAGATACACAAATACAAACATGTAATCACATGCTCATTCAAAGAGATGACATTTCATCACGTGCATGTCTGTGTGAGGTTGTGATTTGTATTTATTTTATACATTTTTTGTTTCGATTGTTTTTTTTTTTTTTGTCACAGTAATTTTGGCGAACCATAGAAGCAAACGAATGAATTATGCTTTGCGGTCAACTGTAATACACACGTGTATGTGTGTGTATCTGTGATCATTCATTCATTCATGGATATATTGTTGTAGTTGTGATTTTTTAATCAACGCTCAAGTACAAACCATGTCAGTTCGCCGCCAATTCAAACGGGGACCGACTGTCTGACGACTTACGCTATTCATCATTGAAGCATAGCACGACATATGAACGACGGGTGGCGGTGGTGTTGTTTCACTTTGGCAATGTTATATATTACACGCCTTTTTGTTCTGCGGTTATGTTGTGCAAAAATCTGAGCACTCTCCCGTTTTAAGCTCATTTCCACACGACCGTGGTCATGAATAGCAAAGCGTACATAATTTCCTGAAGTCAAATGTGCTGATTGTCAAACTTTTCTTTTATCTCTCAATAATAATAAAAACTACATATTATTTATTAAGTACACATCTATATGTATGTATGTATGTACTTCAAGTAGAACAGAGAAGAACTTTGATCAACAATTGTGCCAAGTTTATTTGTCAGTTGGGGTTCGTTATAATTAACACACATGTACAAAATGTATCTTAACTTTGCAAATAAATTTGCACGCTTTTCACACTTTTAACTATAGGATTTGTTATATATATATTGTTATTATAGTTCTGTATAACAAAATCTGTTATATATCAAATAATTATATAAATTGCTTAAGCAGTAAGAACAATCAAACACGCTTTTCTGTTCTTAACTCTCAAGTGTGATAAAATCATGTACAGTGAACATTATTTATAGGTACTTTTTATAGAAATACTCACGCATAAAATTTTCACACTTATTGATTTTAAGCAATTCACAATTTTGTGATTTTCGTTATTTTTATTTATTTTTTTTTTTTTGTGGTTTTGTTTGTTTATAAAATATTGTTAATACATGAAAGCATGGATTCTTTTGGCTCTTAGTTCAAGTCCGGGTTTATGTGAATCAGGCAGACATTTTTGAAAATCTCAAATTTATGCTAATAAATTTTATAATCCAGTTTAAAGTGAAAACAACAAGACTTTGAAGATTTTATATATAAAAACAATCAGTGTTTGTATCCTTGTCTCCAAACTCCAAACTGTTATTTGATATACTTTTTCTTATAATACATTTCGATGAAGTTACTTGAGTTTTCTCTTCATTTCTCAGCTGTCTGTCTTCATATGAACTCCATCGAAAATGTGACAGTATATCAAATAGACTTGACAGACTCATTTAACTTTCCCAACTAATACACTTTACAACGAACCAAATATATTGTAATTTAGTATCGAAATTTCTCCATACTTTTTCATAGCAAATTGCCTGGAAACAAAAATAAACAAAAGTTCGAATTTATTTATAGCATTGAAATATGATTTTAAATTGATTGTGTGACGCATTACGAAACACAAATAGAGCCTTGTGTAGTGCTCTACACACACACACACACACACACACACACACACACACGAGTACACGCACTTGAAGCTAAAGCCGTTGCCAAAGCTACAAAGATATCGAAGGCGGTCTATGAAAATTGATGAATTATGGTGGACAACACTTGACGCTAGAATTGTTGTTGTTTTTGTTGTCGTTGTCTTTATCTAACAACCTTTTTTTGTGTTTCTGTTTTTTGTATTCTGTCTTGTTTTTGACTTTTCCAACTTTTGTTGGCAAGTGAAATTGTGTTAGCGTGTGTTATAACGCCTCTGTCCCTTTGCCGGACTTTTAAATAGATACAAACAAATTTCATCCTGTGCCGCGCCTTTGCTTGCTCCACTTTACTGTTTGTCGGACATTAAAGTATCGTGAATCGTGTCTTGAAAATATATGTTAAAAAAAAAAAAATAATAAAAATAGAATAAACTATGAACATTTTATTGTTCGACTCGAGGCTAAACATAAAATCGATAGTTTTGTAATGAGAAAAAATTTAACATAAATTTTACTATTGCATGCGTGTGTGTGTTTGTGTGTGTGGAGTATATTTGGGGGTGTGCTTTGCTTTTGTGGTATTGTTGTTGTACTTTGTTTGGTGGAGTTATTGACGCAGAGTGACATCATCATCAGCCAAACGAGTGGAGCGCGTCTTTATGCCTACCTGATACATTTGACATTTTCCATAATCGAACGATTACATTCAGTTTGCTTATAAGCCAGTAAGTCAAATTTTCAGTGCAGCTCATGTTAATTATATAAACCAAGAGTTGTTAGTATGAAAGGGAGGGGGTGGTGGGAAAACTCGGCGCTTGACACACTCTGGTTCGCTGCATAATCGCGCGAAATGGCAACACTGTAGCAATAGTCGTGCTCTCATTTTTAGTTTTGTTCTTTTTAATAATTTTTATTCTATTCTATTATTTCTTTTTTTTAATTTTATTTGGTTTGCTGAGTCTGCGCATTTGTAGAACTTCAAAATTAGCTATGCTCCATTTTATAAATCTCACTCAATTGCAACGAGTTCATTACACCATGTGCTCGCTTCATGTTGATGATGACAACTCGAAGATACATGTATTTTGCACAACATTTGCTGAATTTGAAACCACGGTAATATTATTTGCCGGAAAGCTGAAGGAGATTGAAATTTTCCTCTCAAATGAAAATTTGCTCCGCTTTATTGCTGCCCTTTTGGCTCTTACGCTCTTGTGTGATGCTCTCTTATATATTTTATTTTATTTTTTTTTTGTTTTTTTGACCACCTTTGCACGTTTCAGTCCCTTTTACATCCTACAGCTAGTCACCTAGTAGCACAAATCACAACAAGAACAAAGCGCATGCTTTTCAATAGCCGCCTACCGCTGCCTGCCACCAGCGTTCTCAACGCCATCATTGCTGGCAATAACTGATAGCCAAAGTATATGGGAATACAAGAGAGTGGCAGAGAGAGGGAGAGACATATAGAGATAGTGAGAGAAAGAGAGAGTGAGTGTACAATACGCTGCTGCTGCGGCCGCCTGCCTCAACGGTCGCGTGTTCTGAGTATGTGAAAGCTTAACAACTCGCGAACGTTTGAAAATTTTCAGTCGAGCGCAGATACCGAAACTGGGAAGGTCGGTCTTATTTGAATAGTCTCGTTGTCTCATACGGGTCTATACTGCTTACACAATAATTGTGCATCGGAAGAAGACAAAAAAAAAATTGTTACAAGATTCAGGATACAAGTTAAAACTCATAAGCTTTAAAGCAAAGCTTATCGAGTAAAACCAAAAAAAAAAAAAAACAAAACAGTGTCGTGTAAAAGTGTTTTTATTAATTGTAAAAATAATTGTCGTTAAATAGTATAAAATTTTCACTACGCAAGGGGCACTTACAAAGTCCCCTGGGCACGGCCTTTCAACATTCAAAGATTGTGTAATACCCCACTGACGAAAAAAAGGTAGTTTTTTCCTCTACACATGTAACATACACACACACATATACAGAAGACTTCAACCGTTGACTAGTGCGACTGCAACCGAATAAACTGAACGAGTACGAAAAGACGTCCTTGTACAAAATCGATTTTTCAACTTCATGCCACACCAGCAAGGAAGAACGAATATTAAAATGAACAAATCGTACAAACGAAAGAAAAAAAAAACATGAACTGCTTTAATTGTAAAGCAAATGTCAGCAAAAAGAACAATTTTTGAAACATAAATAAATGAAATTACTAGCGCAGCGCAGCGTGTACATAAACAAACGTCTATATTTGTGTATTTGAAAGAAGGCAAATTGAAAAAAAAGACAGAAATTAAAAAAAAAAACTATGTATAAGAATTTTGCAAAAATTGCAAAAAAAAAAAAAAAATAATGAAAGACAGACAAACGTTGAGTGAAGCGCAGATAACGGAAATTGCTTTAAATTCGCCTATTGGAAAATGTTTGCCCATAAAAATGAGAAAAATAGAAAGAAGAAAAATCAGCTTATATATACATTATAAATCGCGGGTACACAACACTTAGATAGACAACTTATACGCCCCACCGACCCATTTATGTCTTTCATTTGAAAATTTATTTTATTTCCCATTTATATTTGCTTTTTTTTTGCATTTTTTCATATAAGAATTTTAAATTCGCAAATTGAAAATATATCTTTCGATATTTTTACTTTCGTCATAATTGTGCTAGAAAAAAAGATTTAATTTTTGTATTACTTATTACTTTTTTTTATTTCATATGAAATGTGTGCACACTGGAATAAGTACATTTTTGTGAGATTTTTAGCTTACACACGTTTTTTTTTTTCTTTGTTTCTCTATTTGAAAGACCTAAGTGGCACTAATAGCATCTGCATGAGTATGTGTATGTATGTGTGTCACACATTCACACACACACACACACATTCATATGTATACCATGACAATTTTGTCCTTACGAAAGCACTTCAACATTTCAAACAAAAAGAAAACGTTTTTATTTCGCGTTTCTTCTATACTAAATATAATATGTAATGTCATTTCCTCTCTTCAAAGACAACCAAAATCTAATTGGAAATATAATTTCGCGTACACGGACTCACACAGTTACACTTCAATGTGTGTGTGTGTGTCGTTTATGCACTTCTTGTTTTCCATATTCCATGTGCAATTTTTACAATATTCATGTAACATTCGAGAGCTTTCAATGCGCAGCATTCCAAAAAAGCAACCCCCAAAAACAAAAAAGCTGCGTTGACTTTCCAATCTTCCAGTCATACATACCCTCAAGTCTAACACGTTTGTATGTTGGAATTTTTCCAATGAGCGTTTTTGTACAACATGCCTTTGGCTTTACCTTCGCGATTGCTAACTCTATGGGTAATACTTCCATCAGTTTATCTCTCTCTATCTCTCGCTCTGTCTCTAACACTTCCCTGACATCCTCTGGCTGCGCTGCCAGAAGCTTTAACTGAGCGCCTTTTCGCGATTACATAAGCATACAAGTCTAATAGTTTTGAATCTTTATTTTAATTTTCCTTTATTTTCTTTTTTTTAATTATTTTAAATAATTTCATGCAAATCTTGTTTTAATTATCATGCAGATTTTATTGGGATTTTAAACAAAATTTCAAAAAATAGACGTCATGAGTATTCAGGTGGGTAAAAAAAAATAAAACAGCTATTAGATAAAAAAAAACCAATACTTAAATAAAAAATAATTAAAATGAATACTTATTTAAGGAATAAACATTAAAAATTTTCTAATCTGTTAATTTCTTATCATAATTTATTTACTACATTTTTTTTATTATTGTCTGATTAATTTGCAACGGCAAATTGCTATTAAACTTAAGTTTATCTAACATTTTATGCCCCTTACGTATATGCGGATTAACGTCAAGTTTATTCTAAGGGCCTCTGTGATTTAGGACTTGGGTGTGAAAATACTGTTAGCAAGCTGTTAAATCATTAGCCTTGTGTAATTTTTTTCTCTTATCTTGTTTTATTTTACAATATTGCAATATAAAACTTAAAACAAAAAAAAAAATAAATAAATAAATATTTTGTTTAATAATATTCTGTCTGTTACCTAAGTACATGAAATTGTTTTACACAATAATTTTGTCTGAAGTACTTTTGACGTGTTCTGCGTTTTACACGTTCTTTTCAAGGTTGTGTAAATAGCTTCTAATGCCAACTTGCCCTTTCTGTGTTGTGTGTGTTAAGATAATGATAAAACAGTATTCATCTGTGTTAGTTGTTTATTTCTATTTAAGAAACCGGTTGAATTTACATTTTTTTTTTTATGACGAAAGTAAATGTTGCTCAGTTTCTTATATGCATCACGATGCTCTACCTTAACTGGTTAAGGCAACGCTTATCGTTGGGGATTCCACATAGAAGTCTTTAAGCTTAATTTTGTGGTTTGAGAGAGGCTTGATTAATTTGTTTGTGTGGTTTTTGTTTTTCAAAAATAGTTCGCTTTTGTTTTGATATGATCTGCATTTTTTTTATTGTATGTTTTTGCTTTTAGTAACAATTTACAACGTTGTAAGTTGTTAATAAAAAGTCAGCTTAAACTGGTTAAAACCAATAACGTTTTGAGCCAAATTTTCTTCTTTAACAAATAGTGAATAAAATGCTCAGTCAAAATGTTAATTATTATTATGTCGAAAGCGATAAAAAATTTGATTTGTGCTTGCGTTGCATTTTGAAGCTCGACTCAGAAGCGCTGCTGCGACATTGCTCAAACAGTAAATATTGAATATAGTCTTACCTATTTACATGGCATTGTTAATTATATACTTTCAGCGCGTTTGGAAGTCTCATCTGAGTTTTCCTTCAATTGCCGCATTGTGTAAATTGTAAATTTTCAGTGCTAAATTTCGGATCATTTTAACATGTTTGTAACTGAAATGTTTTTTTTTTCTGTTTTTTTTTTACCATAATTTTTCCGCTGATTTGATCGCTTTTGTTGTAATGTGATATTCAAGTTCATAGCATTGGCTTTGTGTGAAAGCGATGATTTCGTAGAAACCAAACCGAACCGAACCAAGTCGCCATTTTGAGCGTGGCCGCGCGCGCGATTGCGCTTGTTGTTGGTTTGCTTATATAATCTCCTCTTTCGATTTAACAATACTTTTGTTTATTTTTTGTTTTATTGTACTTTGTAAATGACCACCCTCATTCGTTTATGCTGCCGTGTGCTGATTTTGTTTGCAAAATTTTACGGTTTTCTTTTCTTATTTGAGTTTTTTTTTTGTTTTAAATTGTTGAAGCATGAAAATCGTATCGAAACATTTGCGAACAAAATGCGTCAAATTAAATTAATTTGTATAGACAAAATGTAATGAAATGAAATTGGCGTCATTGAAATGATTTTTTTTCGCACACAAATCATTTGTTCTTTCTCTTTCTAATCAAATGTGGGAGCGTTTGGCGTTAAAAAGAAAATAGAAAGAGTCACAAAAAAGAATCAAATGGCACTTGTCGGCCGATTGATATTCACATGTTAACAATTGATGTGCACATGTGCACAATTGTCAATCATTTGACAGCAAAGAGTTGCAATTCACACAAACACATACGTATTACGTATGTAATAGCATATTATTAAGTTATGGGTATTTTTTAGTGTATTACTGCTTGCAGTCAATTCTATTCGTATGTCTTAACTAATTATTGTATTTTATTTTTCTCTCCTATTGCAATTGGCAATTACATCGTCTTTATTTGATAAAAAAAAAGGCCTAGATTGGAACGTACAAATAGTGAATAAATCTTTAACTCGAAATTAGCGTCGTTGTGCGCGTCATCAGCCAGAACTCAGGCTCCTTTTGCTACTCAGTGTAGTGTGTGTCAGTAATAATAAAATGTGCGTAAGCAAATCAATATTGTTTCTACGAATCTAAAACCGCAAATAGAAAATAATTTCTTATCATTCAATTACAAACTTATTAACGTTACATACAAACATAACGATATATACAAACGCACACGCGCACAAATACGAAACCTTGCTCTACGGATTTATTTCATGTCGTCGACAACGCGACGCGACATTGTTGTAGTTGTTTTACCTCTACACTTGAACTTGACAAAGAGCAAGAATAAGAAAAAAAAAAAACTATGAAAAATTACAAAAAAAAAAATATTGTTGTATGTGTGTGTTTATAAATAATTATAAATTCTTAGATTTTTGTTTTGTTGTTTTTGTTTCGTTATAATGGCGGTAACGGCTGTCGCGCCTGTCGATTTGCGTTTTAGACGTCCGTCCTCCGTCGTTCGCCTTTACGTCACAAATATATTTCGTGCATCACATGGCGTATACTCATTTTTTGTTTTATTAGATTCTAAGCATGTTAAATTTATTTTATCATTTTATCGAATATTATATTTTCCAACCGGCATTTGATAAAATAATAGCTCATGAGATCAGGTACATTTTACGCTATTTGCTATTACATCCTTCGCTCATTTTACAGTTAGCCCTTTCAAAATTATTTTGTTGTTTTTTAATGTTTTAAATAGTTTAATTCTTTGTTTTCAATAAAATAGCATGTGAAATTTTCGTCCTGTTTGTCCTTTCTTATTATTCATCATGCTCACTTATGCTGTTCATAGCTCTTAGTCAGTCCTTTTGCATTTTTCATATTATAAAATAAACATTAATTGTTTATTTGTTACTATTATTTATTGTTTAATTGTTTTTAAGTATTTTTATTGTCATCAAATTATGTATCTACTATCAGCGCTCTATCATAAGTATCTAAAGACATTATTTGTATACATTTACCATACAATATGTTTTTTTATTATATTTATTTATTTTCGATTTGTTTGTTTTATTATTGTCATGCATTATGTTTCGCATTTTTGTTGTTGTTATGTTTTTTATTCTATTTGATTTTTTTCATTTCTCATCAATTCATGCTTGTATCAAATATAGCATGGGAGGGCGGATTCTTATCGAGTCGCAACGGTTATACCAACCGATGACGATAATCTTACAGCCGATGGTCACTACAAGGTAAATATTCTTTGTTCTACAGTCATATTAGATACATAGATACAAACACCACACACATACATATATCATAAACATACATTAAATATTGTATATATAAATATGAACATCAATCATACTAATACGCACACAGACATGTTCTTATTTTGTTACATTTGTTTTTGTTTCGTTTTTTTTTTTTTTTGTATCTCCGTGCCCAAACATTTGTGCTACTAACCGAGTACTTGAGAAAAGTTTGCTCTTAATTAAGTTTTCTCTCTTTTCGTTTTTTTTTTCTCAATTTTTGTAAGTCTTTTAATAAATCTCTCGCGCTTTTATTCTTTTTATTAGTTTGTTTATTTATATTTTTTTCTTTTAAATGATTTGAGCAACTTTCCAATGAACTTTATACATTTGTGTTTGCCGTTGACATTTTAAATATTGAATATACTTCCGAAACATACAAAACAAACACACACACACTCATGCTCTTGACTCAAAAGATACATGCATGTAACGCGCAGTATCTAAGTGTGTGTGTGTGTGAGTTTTGTGTCTTTTTGTCATATATAAAAATAAATGTAAAATATAAATTTGCAATCATTTTTTGTTGATTTGTATTTTTATTGAATTTATTGCATTTTTCGCACGTGTAATAGAAGTAGCTAGATACATGCATACATTCATAATACGTGACATTTTGCTTGATGCCGTTAACATCAAACAATCTTTACTTCAAATAGTTTCACGCTTATTTGTTTACCAGCATTTTGTTTTTTACATAATTCATCAATTAATAAACACGTTAAGTTCAAATTGTAGTTGGTAAAAAAAAAACAGGTAAATGGTTTCTAAACAATTAAACTATCTTAGCGTAACACAGGGTAAGTGATCCTGTAATATGGGTTTTTCTACTACTAAAAACAAACACAAATATTAACCATGAAAAAAAACAAAAAAAACTCTCGGGTCTTAAAACGGTTCAATGGCAAATATTTATATTTAGCAATGGTGTATATTATATGAAATAAAAATGGCATGAAGTAAATCGGTAGTAAGGCAAGGGTTCTAATGGACAGTTGTACAAAAGACAAAAAAAATAAAAAAAACTACCAAATAACACTTTCAACTTAAACAAACTAATTTAAAAATGAACTAACGAATTAAATTTTATTTTAACCAAAAAACAAACACAGACAAGACGCAAAATGACGTCCAAAGCAGCTAAGAAGGAGAATTTAGATGATCTCAAACAGGAGTTGGACATCGACCATCATAAAATCTCTCCGGAGGAAATGTACCAACGTTTCCAAACACATCCAGAGAATGTAATTATAAATAAATGTCACTTACTACTACTGGAATTGCTGATTTTAACACTATGTACGCTATGTCTGTTTGTTTTATTAATTTTAGGGTCTAAGCCACGCCAAGGCCAAAGAGAACCTTGAACGTGATGGTCCTAATGCGCTCACGCCACCAAAGCAGACGCCCGAATGGGTGAAATTCTGCAAGAATTTGTTTGGTGGTTTCGCTATGTTGCTGTGGATTGGTGCTATACTTTGCTTTGTAGCGTACTCCATTCAGGCTAGTACCAGTGAGGAGCCAGCCGACGATAACTTATATCTGGGTATTGTACTTTCCGCTGTGGTCATTGTAACGGGCATATTCTCATACTATCAGGTACGAACATTAAACAATTATTACTTTTTTCACGTTTAGTTTCACTAATTTGTTGTTTTTTTTATCTATTTTGGATAACAATATTTAATAACAGGAATCGAAAAGTTCAAAGATTATGGAATCGTTCAAGAACATGGTGCCACAATTCGCTACCGTTATACGTGAGGGTGAGAAACTCACACTGCGTGCTGAAGATTTGGTGCTTGGCGATGTTGTAGAAGTGAAATTCGGTGATCGTATTCCAGCTGATATTCGTATCATTGAGGCACGTAACTTTAAGGTTGACAACTCATCGTTGACCGGTGAATCGGAGCCACAATCGCGTGGTGCCGAATACACACACGAGAATCCATTGGAGACCAAGAATTTGGCTTTCTTCTCTACCAACGCTGTAGAGGGCACAGCCAAGGGTGTTGTCATCAGCTGTGGTGATCACACTGTCATGGGACGTATTGCCGGTCTGGCATCTGGTTTGGATACTGGCGAGACACCCATCGCTAAGGAAATTCATCATTTCATTCATTTAATTACCGGCGTCGCTGTTTTCTTGGGTGTTACATTCTTTGTGATTGCTTTCATTTTGGGCTATCATTGGTTGGATGCTGTCATTTTCTTGATTGGTATCATTGTCGCTAACGTGCCCGAAGGCCTGCTCGCCACTGTCACCGTCTGTTTGACCCTTACTGCCAAGCGTATGGCATCGAAGAATTGTTTGGTCAAGAATTTGGAGGCTGTCGAAACTTTGGGCTCCACCTCAACAATTTGCTCTGATAAGACCGGCACACTGACACAGAATCGTATGACCGTTGCACATATGTGGTTCGATAATCAGATCATTGAGGCTGACACCACCGAGGATCAGTCGGGTGTTCAATACGATAGAACTAGCCCTGGCTTCAAGGCGCTCTCTCGCATTGCCACTCTCTGTAATCGTGCTGAATTCAAGGGCGGCCAGGATGGTGTACCAATTCTGAAGAAGGAAGTAAGCGGTGATGCTTCCGAAGCGGCCTTGCTTAAGTGTATGGAACTTGCATTAGGCGATGTTATGAATATTCGTAAACGTAATAAGAAAGCAGCTGAAGTGCCATTCAACTCGACAAACAAATATCAAGTATCGATACACGAGACCGAAGATCCCAGTGATCCACGTTATCTGCTCGTTATGAAGGGCGCACCTGAACGTATTTTGGAACGTTGCTCGACCATTTTCATCAACGGCAAGGAAAAGGTGCTCGACGAAGAAATGAAGGAGGCTTTCAACAATGCCTACATGGAACTTGGCGGTTTGGGTGAGCGTGTGCTCGGTTTCTGTGATTTTATGCTGCCATCCGATAAATATCCAACTGGCTTCAAATTCAATACTGATGACGTTAACTTCCCCATTGATAATTTACGTTTCGTTGGCCTTATGTCCATGATTGATCCACCTCGTGCTGCTGTACCCGATGCCGTCGCTAAATGCCGTTCTGCCGGTATTAAGGTCATCATGGTGACTGGTGATCATCCCATTACTGCCAAAGCTATTGCCAAATCTGTCGGTATCATTTCCGAGGGCAATGAAACTGTTGAGGATATTGCACAGCGTCTGAACATCCCCGTCTCTGAGGTCAATCCACGTGAAGCCAAGGCCGCTGTTGTGCACGGTGCTGAATTGCGTGATGTATCATCTGATCAATTGGATGAAATTCTGCGATACCATACGGAAATTGTGTTCGCTCGTACTTCGCCACAACAGAAACTGATCATCGTTGAGGGCTGCCAGCGCATGGGTGCTATTGTCGCTGTGACTGGTGATGGTGTCAATGATTCGCCAGCGTTGAAGAAGGCTGATATCGGTGTTGCTATGGGTATTGCCGGCTCTGATGTCTCCAAACAGGTAAGCAATGCAAAGCAAAAACAAAAAGAAAATAATTTATTGAATTGCAATTATCGATTGTAGGCTGCTGACATGATTCTGTTGGATGATAATTTTGCTTCCATTGTCACTGGTGTCGAGGAGGGTCGCTTGATCTTCGATAATTTGAAGAAATCCATTGCCTACACACTTACCTCAAACATTCCCGAAATTTCACCCTTCTTGGCCTTCATCTTGTGCGACATCCCACTTCCATTGGGTACGGTAACAATTCTGTGCATCGATTTGGGTACTGACATGGTAAGCATTACAATTATAAACTCAAACTTAACACATACTTACATAAGTTAGATTTAATAAGTTCTCAAAGTGCCAAAAATTAGCGGTAATTGTAAGCTATAGTTTGTAGTTTTAATATTGAATATTGTAATATATAAAAACCAAAACACTATGCCAACGCGCTATGCAATGTGACGCAACAACAACTACAACAATAACAACATACAGATACCAGCGATTTCATTGGCCTACGAAGGACCCGAAGCGGACATTATGAAGCGTCGGCCACGTAATCCCGATATTGATAATTTGGTCAACGAGAGGTAAAGGAAGACTTGAGGCAAATTAAATTTGCACTTGCAACAAATTGAAGTAAAACCAGTCACCAAGCTAGTATAAAAACAAAAAAAAACAAAAAAAAAAAAAAATACAAGAAATGCTAAATAAGCTCATGTAATTTACAAGCCCTGCCAAGCTGAACCAAAAAAAGGATACATTTTTACAATTAGGCTAAAGAAATCTAAAAAAAAAAAAAACGAAACGCGCTAGTTTATTACGATCAAATATTGATTAAGAATGCATATAAAAAATCGATAATGAATTCTTTTTCGTATACATATGTACCTTCCCTCCCCCGATACTGTTGTAACCCGTACCGTTATATAACTACCACTACTACTACTACCGTTATGTCGTAACGTCGAATAGGTGCCAGCTATTTCCTTGGCCTACGAAGCAGCCGAAGCCGATATTATGAAGCGTCCGCCACGTGATCCCTTCAACGATAAATTAGTCAACTCAAGGTGCCAATCAAGCCAATTTCTTCTTCTTTCTCTAACTAATATAAATGCATATATATAAAAAAAAAACAACCAACCAATCAACTAAAAAAAAAACAACAACAAAAATCACACTAACCCAAGTTGTTTTTTAACTAACTAACTAAATACAAATAACTAACTAACATGTAATGTATTTAATACCTATCGACCCTTGTTCGTTCGTTCGTTCGTACTCACATTTATTATGTATGTACTAATCAAACAATTACTCCACTCTAACTTTACTCGTTTTAAACATCGTTATCTCACGCTCAGCATTACTCATTATACAAACATCCATCGTCCCTAATACAAAACCGTCATTCATTCATTTATACATTCATTGAAACAAATATCATATTACCTTACATATTAGAAATAATTACAATGTTAGCGTTAGTCATGTATGTATGTATATTCATAATATGTATGTATGTATGTACATATGGATGAATCTATCTGACTTGTAATTATTAAAATGTTTTTATTTCGTTACTAATAATGACAAACATTTTATTGTTGATGATGATTCACAGTTAACATGCATTATGCATACATACAATCATACATACATCAATCAATCATGTTTGAGTCTTAACAAAATGGGGCCAAACATTTAACATTCATCAAATAAGCCTTGTATCATACACAACACATTCTCTCTCTATCTCTCTCTGTCTCGCTACTGTACATTAACTATGTATGTATGGGTGTGTTTGTGTACGCACTGATAAAAAGCATCAATCAATCAAGCAAACAGACAATCAAACTCAATTCAACTCATGCCATATTTCAAGCCTTAGTTGTGGCATCGTTTCATTTTTTTTTTTTTTTTTTTGGAAAACAGCGCTTCAAACTCAAAAACGCAAATCGAAACATATCGATACATAATCGTTATCGTTGTCGTTATGCATCGTCGCCCATCTTTCGTTCTCGCTTACGAATATTTCGAAATATATTCACTATTTTTGTTTTCATTCACTGTCTTCTTATATTTCTATTATCTACGCAATGTTTAAGAGCAAACGGTCAACACAGGACATTGGCCGTTTGTCAAAAGGATATGTTTTAGCGTAAAATCTAACTTATCAATCATTACAGTTCAAGCATAATTTAATTTATGTCTCAAGCTTCAAGTTACGGCTTTATTACAGCAAATAACAAATGTTTAATGGACAAGAACAAAAAAATATATAAATATATATTTATGTCTTTTGTGCATTTGTTGTAATAGAAACGACTTTATTTTAGTGTCGAGTGTGCGGTTTTTTCTGCTGCTTTATATCAAACAATCGATCTATCTATCTATCAATCAATCAAAATTTGTTTTATGTTTGTTTTATGACTAAAATCTCAAAAGCTTTTTTCTCAACATACAAAATTGGCGTAATATGAATTTGGCATTGTTTTCCAAAAAAAAAAAAAGATTTTTATTTATTTTCAGTTTTTTTTATATATTTTTTTTTTTGGTTTTTCAATACAAAAATCAACAACAACTATTGGCAAATGCTTTTCAGTTAAAGTAAATCTGAGTGTAAAATTTCTATATAAAAATTATTAACTAAATTGTTTATTATTTTTGTCGTTTAACAAAATTTGCACACAAAATTGTAGCTTATTAGCGTAATTTATACAAAAATTATTCGAAATTTATTTTCAGTTTACAATTAATTAATTGATTTCTTAAAAATTGTTATTATTTATTTATTACTTTTATTTGTTTAATGAATTTACGATTTCAACAAACTCAAAACTTAAAACCGTTAAAAAAGCGCAACACAAAAAGCCGTCAAACAAATGTTTTAAACACTAAGTTAAATAATTTTAATAAGGTTTAGTTTTAAGTAATTTATCTAACTACTTATATGTATCTACATTTACACATTTATCTGTGTACAATGTAAAAGATTTCTCAAAAGGTTGCTCGTCGTGTCGTCTCGTCCAATTTGTTTACAAGTTTTTTTTGGGTTTCTTTGTTATCATAATTATTATCAACATCACCAACATCATGAACAAAAAACAACATGGCCGACCTTCCGTCGACGCGTTGAGCATGCCGTGACGTCATTTTTTATGTTTAAAATTTATTGTATCTTCTTTCTGCCATTGAACGTTGTCAGTCGTTGCAGTAATTTTCTCTCTCTTGTGGCGTTTTGTCTAGAATTGTACAACAACATGTATCTTCGTCGTCGTCGTCGTTGTTCTTTTGGTTTTATTCTGTTTGCTCTACTCGTGTCTCACAAAAAAAAAAAAAAAACTATTGTTGTTGTGTGTGTCAAAGTTTATTTTCATATATTATTTATTTAATTTATATATATTTTTTGTGAAAACTGTCTCGTTTCATCATGTCGCGCGCACTCAAACGATATGTTAATAGGTGCCAGCCATTTCTTTAGCCTATGAGGATGCTGAATCCGATATTATGAAGCGTCAGCCCAGGAATCCTTTCAAAGATAAACTGGTCAACGAAAGGTAAAGTTTTTCTTTGTGCTGCTTTGTATAAGCCAAATGAAAAAGCCAAAAAAAAAACAAATCTATAAATATTTTTATATATTAAAATAAAAAAAAAAAGTTAAAGATTTTTTACGCAAATATAAAGTTTACTACAACAACAACTATTCTAAATGATGAAATCTTTGTTCAACTTTACATTTTGTCACTAATATTGTGAAAAAAAAAACAACAACTCTTTCGGAACCAACCAACAAAATCAAAAAATTCATTTTCAAATTTTTTTAAAAGCAAAGTACACCTCTTTTTAATAATAATATATCCTTTCAACAAAACTACTTTTGACTCACTTTAATTCTTCTTAAGCCCTTCTCTCCAGTCTTCTATTGCATTCTATCAATATGCCTTTTTATGTTTTTTTAATTATTTTTATTCTCTTCAAGTTGTTTTTTGTTTTGTTATATATTTAATTTGTTAATTGTTTAATGTTTTTTTATTATAAAAACAAATTAATTTCTGCTCCTAAATCTACTATTATTTCTTCTCAAAAAATTTTCCACTTTTCTCGCAATTTTCCTAACTTTTTTGCCTTATTTTCAACTTTACGCTATTTTTTTTCATTTAAACATTTAGCATTTTCCAACACTTTTTTTAGTGCTTTGACATAGGATGCGCTTTTCTTTTTCTAACATAAAATTTAAAAAAAATATACCGAGTCATTTATATTATACAATCGTAATCTTTTATGAAATATTTAATATTTAATAATATCTCTAGTAATTATCAATAATATTTGATATTTTGCCTTTTCTTATGTATAACACACGAAGCAGAAATTCGTATTAAAAAAAAAACAACAAAATGACCGAAATGACACAAAGAAAAACTTTTTTAACTTCTAAAATGAAATTAGACTCAGCAATGTTTGTGTTCTAAGCGCACGTCCTGTCTACTATTTTCTACTACTTTATACAGCTGACTATCATAAAAAAAAAAAAAAATTATAAACAAATTTTAACACCTCCTTCCTCTCCTAACGTTCTTCTAAAACAGACCGTTACTGACTACTTGAATAGACTAAAAATATAAAAAAAATACAAACAGTCAAGCAAAAGTTTTCACACAAGACTTTTGGTGGCAATTAATATGTTAGTAATTGTTATATTTTCTAATTTGTTTTTAGTTCATAGTAATTGTGTTTTTTAAATTTGTTAATTATTTTTTTTTTTGTTAATTGTTTATTACGCTTCACACAAATATCAACATATTTAGATTTTTACAAAATTCTAAAATTTTACAACTTCTTTTTTGGCCAACATTTTTCGATCGATGCTGATGACTTTCCTGAGTTTTCTTTGTTATATTTTCCTACTTTCGGCTGAATTCTGGTGGGAATTTCCTTGAGGGAAATATTTTGCGTGACCTCCATTTTGTGTGCAGTGTATGAAGATTGCTTTCATTCTCACGTACATTTTTGTTCTCTTACTTTTTTTGTTTATTTGTTACTTTGTCTTTGTCTTGCACAGGTAAGTTTGTTCTTTTACTTTCCGAGGGCTATGGTTTCTTTACTTATTGTATTTTTTTTGTGTTATCAATGTAAAATTAGGTTAAAAAAAATAAATTAAATTAAAATTCAAATAGGTGCATTTATTTTTAAGTAAGTGTTGCTGCTTAGCCTACATACAATATTGATTGTTGTCATCGATGTGATTTGCGGTGTACATATGCTATAAACATATATAAAAATCGATCAATCATGTTCAAACAACTATCTTTCAATTATTTCGCTTAGCGTTTTAATAATTCGTAATTCGAATATTCAAGGTTAATTTTACATAGCGTACAATTCTCTTCTCTAGTTCTAGTATCGTTTACCGTTATGTTCATTACATTTATTATTAAGTAGTGTTCATACACATTTTCTATTTTCTATCTTAAAATCAAAAGTCAAGTCTGTCTTCATCAATTGCATCTTTCAATCAAAGTCAATCAATCAAACCAACCAATCAATCAGTCAGTTAATCAATCAAACGATCAAATTCAAATCAACAAAACTAAAAATTCATCTAAATTAATTTAAAAAAAAAAAAAAGAAAACAAATTAAATTAAATTAAAACAAAACTTTTAGTTTTATGCAATAATTGTACGTTTTTTTTAGTGAAACTTGAAAAGCAACTTTAATTTTAAATCTTAACTCCACTCTCTTTACCCGCTCTACCCCTTCTGTCCAATAAAAGTGCGTGGCTGAACAAATGCCTGTGCCCACTTTTATTATAACTCACACTTGATTACAATTTTTAGCTTAGCATTAGTTTTGTAAGTTTTCAGGTTCAATATGAAAAAAAAAAAAAAAACAATTGTGAAAAAGTTTGAAAAATATTCTCTAGTAATTTAAAAATAGAACTTATCTTAAATTAATATGTCATAATAACGGAAAATCTCTTTTTAAAAATATTTTTCTTTTTCTTTATTAATTTTTATAATCGTTTTTCAATTTTACAAAAACTTGTGTTTACTCAACAACAACAAAAAAAAAAACTCAACTCAACTCTCTCTTTCTCTATCAATATACACTTGTTTTTTTTATTATCGAATCTCTATTTTATTGAAAAAAAAAATGTATTGAACTCAACAAAAATCCTGCTATCAAAATAATTAACCTCAACTCTGCCTGCTAACAATCAACCAACCAAACAACAACTACAACAACTTGACAACAAACAATCAAAAAAAAAAAAAAAAATGACAAATAACTCCAACTCCAACAATCACCTGTCCAACCCAACTAATCCTGGTAAAGATACCGGCCATTTCACTCGCTTACGAACAAGCTGAGAGCGATATTATGAAACGTCAGCCGAGAGATCCATATCGCGACAACTTGGTCAATCGCAGGTCAGGATACGCCCTAAAAAAATAACAAAAAAACAAAAAAATAGCAATTAATACGTCTTTGATTTAGTTAACATAAAAAACAACAACAAAAACACACACAAACACACAAAAAAAAAAAAAAAAACCTTAAAACAATTCCAAAAACAAGAAGCAACATGAACGAACAAGCAATGTTTGTTGCTATAAAAATTTTTGTGATTATGTATCCCTGGTCTGCTCTTGTTTGATTTAAATTTGACTGTTCCAACTGTTTGTTCGTTCATACAACAACAACAACAACATTTAAAACATTTGTTCTCAGAGTTTGTTCATTTGTAATTTTTATAAAAAACCAAAATTAAATTCTCACTGAAATGAAAACTTTTTTGAATTCAGTTTTGAAAAGTTTTCTTTTTTTGTTTTGTTAACTCAAATTTAGTTTTTGTTTTGAGTGTATTTATTTATTTTTCTTTTAACATTTCTTGATGTTTAATTGAAAAAATTATAAAAATATTATATGTTTCGCTCTTATAATATTGAATGATAAACGTTCCGTTGCGCATTTCAAACATGTTCTTAAATAAAAAGTGATGAAAATGAATTAAAAATTATTAAGAAAAATATTGTCTTCAATTCAGCGTGTTTGAGTTATGCGCAACATTTTCAAATCAAATACACATTTGGCTAATTATATCAAATTTTATAATTGTTGTTGAAATCAAATCGAATATGTTTTTTTAAATGTTTACAATTTGAAAAACAAAAAAACGAATTTTTTATTGAATTTTCTTCTGTTAAAAAAACTGTCTTTAATTCTTGAGTTTTTTTTTTCCAACCCCCTCACATACAATAAAAAAAAATAATCAGTCATAGAACTAGAATTTAGCTTAGGCCGAAATGCTTCATATCGTATGTAACTCACATGAATAAATCCTCTTTAGACGCGTGCGTTATGTGTGTGTGCTAGTAAATGCTGCAGGATAACAAAAAAAAAAAAAAAAGACAACAACAACTTTTTGTTTTTAGAATTGCACACAAAGTTTTGTTAATTTGTACGAACAGACAAGCAATCAATGAAGCAAACAAACAGAAAAACCAATCAATCAATCAATTAGTTAAACAAACACAAAAAAGTTGCAGTTTAGCACAGATACAAAATGACAAGTTAAATCGCAAGCAAAATAAGAAAAATTAATAGTAAAAAAAATAACAAATTTTATAGAAATAACGAAGCTTTTATTGTGTTTGTGTTCGATAATAATAACATAAAAAAAAAAAATAAATAGTTGAGTTCAAGTAGACGCAAAACGTTTATGTTCAATACTTTTTTTTCTATATGTATATATAATTTTTAATGGCTTTTGTTCAATCAATCAATCGTTCGTTCTTCAATCAATCAAGTTCATTTGTTTTGTGCAAATAATAATAATAATTATAAACAAACAAAACAAACCAACGCGCGCAGTAAGTCTCTATGAGAAGTCCTAACGAGAACTCATATGCAAATGATTTTCTATTCTAAGCTATTTATTTTTATTTAATATATATTTATTTTTTTGATAATAAATAATGATTTTTTTAATAAGTATTTATTTTTAATTTAGTTATTTTTAATTTGGTCTATGTTTTTTTTAAGAAATCGTTAAATTTAAAATGAAGTAAGTTTTTGTCATATATTTTCTTGTAATTTCATTTATTTTGTGTTATTTTTGTGTGCTTTTTGTGCCTGCGCATGTGTTTATTTGTTTTAAGTATATATAGTAATATTGCAACCAATTTTTGCTATAGAAATATGTAGCCTAGTATTAGTTTTGTTCTGTATCACCCATTTTAGTGTATTTAGTATGAAGAAAAAAACACAAAAAATGATGAGTGCTTTGCTTTTTCACACCGTTAATTGTCTTCGCCGTAAAAGCTTCTAAAGCGTTTGTTTTGAAATGCTTTTTTGCGTGCGTAAGCGAATGTAAAGTACACACAAAATATATATATATCTAAATTAAAACACGCTGTGAAATGTACAAACAAAACCAACAACACTTTGCTACTACTAACACCAAAAAAACCATTCATTTGCTTAATAACACACAGCGTAAAACCACTAAAAACATTACTATTCTCAAAGGCTTAAGGGGTTAGGCCACTCTAGAAATATTGAAAAATGTTTTTTTTTTTTTTTTGTTTAATCTGTCCCTTAAGACCTTAAAAATGATGTGTCAAAAGATCAAAGCCGGAAAAAATTTCTAAGTACACGATTTTTCAATTTTAGTACAAAGCCTACTAGTACTAGTACAAGTAAACTCAAAACTTCAAACGCGTTTATCTCAAAACTGTATTTTTTCAGTTGGCCGGAAACATAACTCGTACAATTTTCATTCGATTTACCTGAAATTTTGTACATAACTTGGGAAAGCCATTGCCTAGAGAAGTACGTAGGATTTTTTTTTTAAATTGAATAGTTCATTTTTTATTAACAATTGTTTGATGATTTTTAAGGCAAATTTTGAATTTTTCACTTTGAAAGTGCGCCATTTTGTTTAAAATTAAAATATCAAAAAACCCCTACGTACTTCTCTAGCTGTGGGTGTATAGATTACGAAAAAACAAACCTGATGGTTCTTATTAAAAAATAACGGGAGCTGTTGATCCGGCCGTGGACCTCTAAAAGTGAAAACGTGGTCAGGAAAACTTCTGTGCAGCCGCCATTTTTAAATTAATCACTCCTACAAAAATTTTTGTAAATAGCTAACAAGACGTACAATAAATGTTCATAATTAGAATTTCAATTTATTTTGTAGTTTTTCTAGAAAAAAAATTCAAAAACAGCCTATTTTTTGCTGCTCTAGAGTGGCCTAACCCCTTAACAAGCTGATTGACTGACTTTGCCTTTTGCACTGTACAACTTGGCAATCAAATAATGAAAAAGTAAAACAAAAAGTAATTTTTTAAATTAAAAATCATCTTTCAACTTGTTAAGCCCAACAACAACACACAACTCACACACTTTTGTACAAGTCTGCTCACATAAAAAAATAAAAAACAAAAATATAAAAATAAAATTCCTTACGCTACCTCGCCTAAAAAAACTTTCAATCAAAAACCTAACAAATATTTAGTATTTTTTTTTTTTATAAATTATTTCATAAGAAAACAAAAAAATTAATGCTTTTCTTTGCACATTTCCACACGAATGTGCACCGACGCACACAAACAGATTGATTTCGATGGCTTACGGTCAAATTGGCATGATCCAAGCCGCTGCCGGCTTCTTTGTCTACTTTGTAATCATGGCTGAGAATGGTTTCTTGCCAATGACATTGTTTGGCATTCGTAAAATGTGGGACTCGAAGGCTGTCAATGATCTAACCGATTCATATGGTCAGGAATGGGTGAGTAGCGATATGACTTCAACGAATTTTTGTTCAATTATCGAAACTATATCCGTTTGCGTCAATGCAGACCTATCGCGATCGCAAGACACTGGAGTACACCTGCCATACCGCTTTCTTCATATCGATTGTCGTTGTACAATGGGCCGATTTGATAATTTGTAAGACACGACGAAACTCCATCTTCCATCAGGGTATGCGCAATTGGGCCTTGAACTTTGGTCTTATCTTTGAAACCGTTTTGGCCGCATTCTTGTCATACTGCCCGGGCATGCAGAAGGGTCTGCGCATGTATCCACTAAAGTAAGTCAAAACTTAAATGTTATTATAATGCGCTTCAAGTACTTACATATATATATTTATTTTATATTTTTTATAGACTTGTTTGGTGGTTCCCAGCCATTCCATTTGCGCTGTCCATTTTCATTTATGATGAGACACGTCGCTTCTACTTGCGTCGCAATCCCGGCGGCTGGTTGGAACAGGAGACATACTATTAAATTATTCAAATAGTAACGGCTTTAGCAACAGCAACAACAACAACTACACGCAATAAACACAAAACAAAACAACAATAAAACATGAAACAAATAGCAGATACAACAACAACTGCAAACAACAACAAATTTAAAAAAAAAAACAAAATTTCTAATGCGAAACTACACAGCTAAAAAATATATATATATTATTATTTTAAATGTTATTATTATTTAAAGTAAAAACGATAATTATTTAAAGATTTAAGTAAATTTAAATTATAGAAAGAAAAGTAAAAAAGAAACTAGTTATAAATAAAACAAGAAACAAAACAAAAACAAAAAACGAAACTTAAAATAATGGCTTAAAAAACGACAGCTACAAAATCACAATAAAACTACAACAAAACAGCATGAAAAATTACAAGTAAAATACACACAAAATTCTGCAAATAAACAATAACGAAAAACTTTATTGTTTTTAGTAAAAATTATTATTGAGTGATGCATGAAAAATAAAAAAGAATAAAAAATTCTCACATATACAGCGAATTACAAAATGAAACGTTAGAATGTTGAAGCTGCATTAAAAAGCGCCGCTCGTTGATACAAGTCTCAGCGAAACAAATGGAAGTTGAACAAGCAACAACAAATATAATAATAATGCTAAGCGGTCGTCATAAAAGAACAAATTTAAAGAAAGCAAAAAAAGTGTTCGAATGAATATGAAAAGAAGAATTGAGAAGTGTTTATGACGATTGACAGAACAAAGCAAACCGTTAGCATAATTAAGATAATTAAGCATATAACGAAGATCTGGGAAAACTCATGAAAGTAAAATGGATGATGACATTGGGAGACGTGTGAAAGGCAAACAACCAAGTTTATTTGAGGAAAATGGCAAAGAGAGAGTTAAAACATAGTTAAATATATAATATGAGTATTACAAAATAACAAAAGAAAAAAAAAAACAAAAACAAAAATTGACTACTAATGAAGAAACCTATCACAAATTAAAGAATTAATAATAATAAATGATAAATTCATTATAAAACAAAATCAAGAATGGAGCGCGTAGAAATCTTAAGTTCAAACAGAAACAGAGAATTCAACGAATTCTTCAGATGTGGTGCATTGATCGGGGGAAAACTTATTGTTGTTGTTTAACTGATAAACGCAGAAATTGTTTTTTCATGTACGATGTATATCGATGGTTGTATCGATACGATTTTTCGATACACTATCAAACACATACACGCATACAAACATATATGTGCAATGAAATGCTCCAGCCTCTAACTGTGTGTCGTCAGCACATTTCACCGCCGCCGTGCTCTACTGCGTTATCCTAGTTCTTACGCTCACTGTGCTTCTTCTACCCTTTCTAAACACACACCTACATACACACACATAACATAAACTAAGTCAGTCTCTTTAAAACAATTAAAAAAAACAATGGTTTTCTTCTTCGTTATGGTTTTTTGAACTTTTGAATTCAAGTTTAATTGTTAAATGTCAACTGAAAATGTTCATTGAATGAACAAAATTTATTAGACATTGACGCTCTGACGTCATCAACGTTTTTATGTAGGTATATGAACACTCACTCACACACACGAATACACGAAAAACAATTCGAATTTGTTCAGAATTTTGATTTAAAACATTCTTCATTTTTTTTCAATTGATAATCGCAGTAATTAGTTATGAAACAGCAAAAATTTATTAGTTGTTAACAAATTGTATTACTAAAATAAAAATAAACAAAAAAAAATTTAAAAGAAAAAACGAAAAAAATGACAAAATTATACACAAAAATTTATAAGATTTAAATGAGACAACAACAAATTCTATAAAACAAATACAAGTATGTTTGGCTAACAAACTACAACATAATACCAACATTTAAAACAACAACAACAAAAAGAAGAATATTAATAATTAAAAAAAAATTATATTAAAAAAACAAAAAAGAAAATAAAAAAAAATTTATTGACATGGTGAGTGAACTATAATGAGAAGAGTAAATAAAACATACATTTTTTGTTCTTTCGCCCTCCGCTGTAAATGTATTTGTAGATTTAAACAAGAATTCAAATAAAAACAAAAAAAAAAAAAACAACGTTTATTTTAATTTTTTTCCTCTCTATTAAAAGAAGTTCACTTCGCTTAATTCTGTAATTAAAATTAAAGCATGCATTTTTGAAATTAATATGAAGTCAATTGAAACCCCAAAATCACATTAATGGTTTTAAAGGCATGTAAATTTGACACGCTTTGCGACGATGTCTTCATTAAAACTTCACATTTAACGTTTTTAATTACATGACAACAGAATTTTGGCATCAAAGTCTGCTAAATCTAATTAAGCAATAAATTGAATTTTTTTTTTCCATTAGTGAAAAATGTTCGTCGTCTTTTGCACGCCACTGTGCTGTGGCACTGACCGTCGCGCCGTCCATAATCTCCTAACTAGGGCAATTTCGTAATTTTTGCTAAAAGAAAACGGACAAGCAACAAACGGCTAAAAGCAACAAGACAAAATTGAAGGAAAAAACCGTTGAAGGTAGTGTGCAAAGCCAACAACATTTCTTCCGTCCCTTAATAAGGCACTATTCTAACAAGAATAAAACCAACCGATTGATAACTGCGCACTGCTTGCAATTGATATAGCAGTCATGCTGAGTGCGCAGAGCATAAAGAGCGTGAAAATATTTGGTAAGTCAGAGAGAGTGAGCGAACGAGCGAGCGAGAGATATCGAGAATAAGTGTTGAAAAGAGTCGTTTATGCGTCCTGGTATACAATAAGTGCAATAACAACAACAGCAAGTAGAAGAAAACGAAGCATAAGAAGAAGATGAACGACAACAACAACAATAAGAAGAACAGCGGGCAAACATTTTCTTCATTAGTTATTCCCGCTTAATAAGTGCGTGTGTTTGTGACTGTGTCTGTGTGTGTGTGTACTCGTGTAGAACACTTCGGCACGACTCGTTAGCTCATCGCGGTCTGTTTTGTTGTTTGCTTGGCCGACATTATAAACGCGAAACGGGAAACGGAACCCGAACTAAAAACTTGAACGAACACGTCGTCAGTCATAAAAAGCGATACGTGAGAGCAGGTTCGTTCGTCTTTTCCGTCTTTGGTTTTTCTCCGTTATTTAAATCTACCGAAAATATACAAACACATTTCTAAATACACTAACAACACAAATTAAGAAAATAAAAGTAACGGACAACAATAAATAATACACACTAATAAAACAACTTTTAAATCTTAAGAAAAAAAAAATTCAAAAACAACAACAACTAACAGATGTTTTCTCTAATTAAAGTCTAGCAAAGTATTTCAATTTATTAATTGACTAACAAATGCAACAAGAAGATAACTAATAACAATAACAACAAAAACAATAGCAGATTGTCTCCAAACAACAACAACAAACTTAAAAAGTGACGAATATTTATGCAAAGCTAAAAAGTTATTAAAATTTTGCAAAGTAAATTTTATGCATTTGCTCGTTTACACAAAATATAAAAAAAGAAATACGATAAATAAATAAACTACAATAATTTATGAGAACATCTGCGTTTCGAATAGTTTGGCAAATTGCAGTCGGCGTTTGTTTTTTGCGCCTCTTTAGTAACCGTAAATTTTCTTGGCTTCGTCGCAACGGACGCCGACTTTTGAACTTTGCGCTCGCTCGCGTCTTTTCAGTCAGTCAGTCAGTCAGTCACACTATATGTATTTGTTACTCTGTATGTGTGTGTGTGTGTTTGTATTTTTCTAAACCAAAAAAGTATTCCTGGCTTTTTTTGACCAAATACGCCGCTTTCGGTTCGTGTCATACTTAAATACACCAATAACGAACAAAACGAACAGCAAAGAAAACCCAAAAACAAAAAAAAAAAAAAAAGGCAACAAACTTTGCCGAAGCGTTCGGTTTCGGTGGTTTTTTTGACGGAAATGTGTTTGTGCTGGTGTTGGTAATGTTTGTGATGGTGGCCAAAAACAAAGCAACAAATACTCAACTCAAACTATTAAAGACTCTCAGCACAACTCGGCGCCTGTTCAATTCAGCTGAACTCAACTCAACTGAACTGAACTGAACTCATCGCATCGCATCTCAACTGAACTCAATTCGAGTCAAGCCAAATTGCATGCAGCAGCCGCAGTTGCCACAGCCTCAGCCTCAGCCAACGTCGCAGTCATCGTCCTCATCGCTATCGTCGTCGTCGTCGTCGTCACCGCAATAGCATTTCTAAAATTTCGCCCGGATTTTGGCTTATTTTTACATATTTTTCTATACATACAAAAGTATCTATCCAAGTTTTGAAAGAAACTGCTGCTGCTGCTGCAGTTGTTGGATTTTCTTTTCATACTCCTTTTTTTTTTTTGTCATTTATTTTTATCAATGCGCAAAAATTCTGTGTCAAAGCGTATTAAAACAGGACACATAGGCCACACAAAACAGGCAACCGCGAGTCCTTTGACCGTTTGGGCATTGGTATTGGTGAAACGCAACGTTGCAGCAAACAATTTGCCGGTAATTTGTTTATAACTTCAAGTTGACCTAAAAGCTCTTTTAACTGTCTCGTTTGTGCAATATATACATACATATACATACAATGTAGTAAATAAGTAGTAACCAGCATCCTTGGCAAAGCAAAAATGCGGCCGTTGCAGCATACATACAACAACAACAGCAACAACAACAAAATGCCGTGCAGCTTCAATTGTCGCTCGTTTGTAGTATTTATGCAATGACGCTTTCAGTGCCAAAGAGGCGCGACACACTGACATGAGTGGCAGTGAGTGTATATATGTGTGTGTGTGTATGTATCTGTACGCGCATTTAATCCCAGATTCTATCTATGTACATTTTGAGCGTTTCGTAGATACATAAATACATACATATGAATATCGCGATAGCTAAATATCTATCAAAAGTGTATGTATAATAATTTTGACGCATTTTAAATGTATCTGTGTCTGTGTGTGTCGTTGTGAGTTAATGTTTGTGTGTGTGTTAGTGCGTATACGTACATAGATACGTAGATACATTCGTGCGTGTGCACATACAGGCATTGGAATGAATACTTTTTTTTGTTTGAGCATTTAACGTTTACCGTTTGCTCCTTTCGGCCAAACGCCATTGCGTTTTTGAGGTCGTCGTTGAGAATGGCGACGCCGTCTACTATAACAACAACAACAATGCCGACAATGCTGACAATAGTTGCGTGAATGCACAAGTTTTATGCGTTTGCCACCAACGAGCAATATTGATTAAGCTTTATGTTTGTTTGTTCGCTTCAATTTTTTTGTTTTTTTTCTCCTTTTATTTTGTTTTGTTTTGTTATAGCCAAGTTTAACCTTTTGTTAACGGTAAAACGGCCTTTTCAACTCAATGGCACTTGTCCTGGCTTACCAAGCTCAACAGGACAAACTTTATACTACATATTTGATCTTTGTTAGGTCGTGCAAATAAAATATATACTAAGACATAGTTTTGATTGCATTTCTTTGAATTCCTTTGACGTTTTGGCTTTTAATTGAATTTTTAAGTTAAGTAAAGCCAATTTGTTGAAGGCAAAAAATCAATTTTCGCATTAAGCGCAAAAGTTACAAATTATGACAAGGCATTGTTATTGTTGTTGGCTTTGTTATTGTTGTCATTGCCAGCAAAAGTCGTCCATTTTATAAACTAATAAATTAACAGTATATGAGCTGAAATATAAACGCACGGTTGACATGACACACGACCAAATGACAAAATTCCGAATAGTTGAAGACAAAGACGGTGGAGAAGAAGCAGAAGAAGAAGAAGAAAGAAACCCTGCCGGTTTAGTGACATGGAAATTTTGGTAATAATGCCAGCGAACGAAGGAACGAACATTTGGCTAGGCAATTTCAATACAATTTTGCACACGTGCGTGAAAGGCATTGTAACGGTTGTTAACGCCAACGTGTCGTATACGCATTTATCGCAAAGCACAACAATATATACATATATAAATCAGCAACGAACATACTCACTCATAGTGATAACAAGGACGTCATGAAATTGATAATACTTTGAAGTTCTTTGCTGACGAAAATGATTGCTTAATATTATGACTTATATATTATATACTTTGATTTCATGATCAGATTAACATTATTTTTTAAATAAAATGTCAAAAACAACAAAAAAAAAACATATTACAACAGTTAAAATTTAAGTAGCACAGGTCTAAGGACCTTCAATTTTAAGTGTTCGAATCAAATCATATTCGATCAACGTTTTCCAATTAACTGAAGAATACTTCAACTTTACGTCAAAGTAGCGAAGAAAATTGATATATCGTATATTACAAGTCTGCAATAGACATTAATTGAAAACAGTTGAAACAGTCTTCAGTCGTTGATCTGTTGTTGAAACGCACGCTTGTGGCCAAAGACAAAATTTCAATTCATTCAAAATTATTGTATCATTTGCCAAAAGGCAACAATAACTGGCTTCAAAGTGGTTAGAACAAGAAATAACAGCCTTTTTATTTTGCTCAAGCACTGTGAAATATAAACAAATAACTGTGAAAATGTGAGTAATGAAATTACATACAATACTTAAGTAAGCATTGATAAACTGTGTGGTAAATAACAGGTGCGTAATAGAGACGCAATCGATATGGAAATGTTTGCCATAATTGGGGGGAAAATATTATTACAACACTTATCAGTTGTAATTATTGTTTTGAGTGTATTACTCATTAATTATTTGAGTGGACTTTGCCATCATTTTTGTACAATCGAATTATCTTTCTTTATCAAACACTTTATTTATATAGTGCAGTCATGCTTATGAGGAGACTTGTTAAAAAAAAAATATCCCATAAATTATGTCAACTGGAACATCTTTTTAGCATTGGTAAATCATAATAATTAATAAATTTCCACCATAGCAGTTATAAGAATAAATTGCGAATCCATCTGCTTGTATTTATCATAGAACCAATGCGGATAATACTCAAAAGGATTCATCCGAATGATTTACCAATTTTATTTGCCATCGGCAGTCCTTAGAGAACGCATCCACATTACGTGACGGATTTGGGGGGAAGGGATTCTTTAAAATACTACGCTTAGCCAAATTTGGTATCCTTTTTTACACAAATGTGGTCACTTAGGGGGGAGAGTTGTCAAAAGTGTCAAAAATGAGTCACGTAATTTGGGTAGGTTTCATTATAAAGTAAATACTTGATCATTAACGTAAGATAAGTCGATTAGTCATATTCAGGTAATATAAAAAACGACGTAATTTTCATAACTTTAAAAAAAGAAATTTCAATCGATTGTTTAACTTTCGTTCTTGACAATTAAACAAACATTCAAATCTCTTCATTTCTTATAAATTGATAATTGCACTTGAACAAACTGTAAAACTTTATAAATGAGCTTCTGACATTAATTAAACTGTCAGCAGTTTCGTCATACTCATCCATACTCATCGGTTAAGTACCGAATATATGTGATTTGTTTTTTTTTTCTTTAATGGCTAATTTTATAACAAAATTGAGAAAAAAATGCACTATAAACAATTTCATTTTCAAACCAAACAAAAAATAAACAAAAACACTAATTTTATGCAAGGGTTGCCAAAGTCTTCAGTTTAATATTCCCAAAAAAAAAAAAAAAAAGTAAATAAATATGTAAAATATTTGACAACTGTCAGACTGCAACGAACTCTTCTTTGTTGCAGTGCATTTTTCTCACTGCTGTTGTTGTTGTTGCTGCTCTGGCTCGCTCTTTCATTATTCAAAATTGTGTTTGTTGTTGTGTACTTTTTTTTGTTTTGTCTTTTTTTGACTTTACACATTTTACACATTGATCGATTTCATATGCGCGCTCTCACTTGTTCTTTGCTTCTCCTGTTAGACCACTTCTCTCGCCCCACACACCCGCTGCTAGCCAATCAACGTGTGTGTATGTGTGTGTGAACTGATCCGACGACGCTCGACCGAATTTATTAGACACAGACCGTGTTTGAAAGCGAAAATGGCCTTTCGTGTAATATAAACGCGTTGGTCGCTTTGTTAGTTTCTGGCAAAGCGCAAAGCGCTTCAATAATTAGTCGCTGAAGAATCGCCAACGACGACGGTGACGGCGGTGTTAGTTGTAGTAGTTGTTAGTTGTAGCAGCAGCAGCAGCACAGCGACAGCAGCAACATCAGCATCGACAGCAGCAGCTTAGTTCGACTCAATTCGGCTGCTGGTCAGTTGAATTTTAATTTTGTAAAAATTTTTGCGCAAATAAATTCTGTAAATTTTTTGTGTTTAAAAAAGAAAATAAGAAAACAAGTGGAATATGAAAAAAGTCGCGTCGTGATGGAACGGTGGCAACAACAACTGCTACATTTGAAACGTATGTGCCGTTCTTGTTGTTTTTGTTGTTGTTGTTGTTCGCTTTGTTGTTGCCGCCACTATCGTATTGTCGGGCTTGTTGTTGTTGTTGTTGCTATATTTATTTTCTTGTTTCTTTAATTTACATTCGCATTGTTATTTTCGTCTCTCTGTGTAAAAATTTTAGCAAACGAAAATTCTGTAATTTTATTTATTTATATTTTTTTTTGTTTTTGTGTTTACTTTGCATTTCTCAAAAAAAAAAAAAAAAAAAAACATTCATAGTTGCGCTGTTACCTCGACCTAAGATAGAAGACAGAAGAAAATACGGAAGCGTTAAAAATGCTTTTTCAAAATGTAATGTTTGTGTGTTTTTGCTTTGCTTACAACAACAATACAAAAAAAAAGTTTTTTTAGAAATCTAAATTAAAATCAAATGAAATGAAATTTTAGTTAAACGAACTGTAACAAGGACTTTAACGGTTGAAGGTGTCGCAAAGCATAAAATTTATCATTGTGTGTGTGTGTGTATTGGTGTATCAGCGTAGGTGCTTGTAAAAGCAAAGTAAAAATTAATCAGTTGAAATTTACATGTTCAGGTGTTTAATGAAACGGAAAGCAGCTAAAATCTTTGACAAAAAGCAACAACAACAACAGCAATAACAACAAAAAACATTAATCAATTGAACATATTCATTGCTGTTGGCATAAGTCAAGTGAACTGTGAACTGTTAACACGAATGCACGCTACAGTGATCCATACATTTGATGAACTTGATATGAGATGTAGTTATTTTCAATTGTTAAATTTTAAGGTCAACATTTGTGTTCGTAAAGCTTTGTCAGTGGTCATAAATCAGTCATACCTCAGCTTACTCATGTACTTACATATATTAACTCACATTTTAGTATATATGTAATGTAAAAGTATATGTATTTATATAAACTAATTTCACAGTTTTGTAATGCATTTGTTTTTCTTCGCATGCGAGGCATAAATAAAAATTTGTTGTTGCTATTGTAAACATTGAAAGACCAAAAGAACCTAAAGCCAAAAAAAAAAAAACAAAAAACTAATAATAATAGTTCAAAATATTTAGTTGTGTTCTACACTGATACCCTATAATTTGCTGTCAATGAGTCTTAAGAAAGGGGTCGATAAAATTAGGGCAGCAATTGTCTAGTAAAATCTGACCAAGAGGGAGGAGGTTAATCGAAAATATCATGTGAATTTTTTAATACATATTTTTTCAAAATTTTAAACAAAATCTAATGTGAGAAATGGAAGGAGGGTTCCGCAAAATCTCATAAAATCTCACCAAGATGGGGAGGAGTCTAAAATTTAAGAATAAAACCTTACAGACTCTAATTTTTCCATATATGTATCTCCAATTTTTTCAAGATCACATAAAAGTTTCTGTCAAGTAACAAGTTTTCTAAGGACCATAACTATATGTATGTAGATACAAATGACAGCACGAGATTACAGCGTATTGCATAGTCGTAAAAATCTGTTTTGAAGCTCATCTAAATGTTACACATTTGCCACATTTCCACTGTGCTGCTGTCATTTGCTTGGGCCACCCCCGACTCTTCGCTTCATGTAACACACTCGCAGACAGACACACAAACAAACATACATATATGCCTGAATCAAGACACACATACAACTATAGTGCAGACGATGTCTGAGAGGCAACCTGTCTAATCATATCTGTGTATATGTCTGTTCTGTACTGTTCTGTTCTCAGTTCTGCTCTGCTCTGCTCAGCTCAGCTTTTCCTGGCCTGGTCTGGCCTGGCCTAGTCCATCGCAACGTAAGCGAAAGACAGGCACAAAAGAAAGGGGCGAATTTGACGATGTTCTCTTATTTATTTTTTTTTATTTTAGTCTTCTTCGTTTTTACGTTGCTGTGTCTATTTTTATTACACAGAAATTATGCATAGAAATGTGTAACTGGTGCTTTCTATCTTTGCGCCAGCTTCTCTCACCGCCTCACACCTCTAACTCATCAACCAATTGACTTCATTTCGGCAGGTGTTTTTTTTTTGTTTTTGCCTCAACTTCGTTCAATTGGCTGAATTCTTTGGTTGAAGTCACCACCACTTTAAAAGTACTTAAGCAGACATAATAAAAGGGACGCTCAACTATTTTTAGATTTCGAATTTTATCCGAATACAGATGATGATGATGCTGCCTTCGAATTTATCAATTCTTTTTATAGACCACAATAATTATTATTGACAGTTGTTGTTTGTGTTTGCTGTGTTTGTTGTTGTTTATCGGCTTTGTTCGATTGATATTTATCAGACAAAATAGAAAACTAATGATTTTTATTTCTTTCTCTTTTTTTTTGCCTTCTTTTCCAATATTTGCAGTACTTGCATAACAGATATCGTTCACGAACATGAATGGCGCGTTCCATCAAATTGTTAATGTCGACGTTAACAAATAAAACGGAAATTAACTTCATTATAGGACCGGAAATACTTAAAAGTTAACAATACAACAAACATATATTTTTTTTTTTTTTTTGGTTTATAGCATTGAATAAGTTGTGCTGCCCATGTCAACATAATATTTGGCATATAACAATTATTATAATTGTAGTAAAAATTTTGGGCAAATTTGGTAATTAAAAAGTTAGTTAAAGTCAAAGAAAGTAACGCCGCCTCCTGCACCCCTCAGCCAAAACGCACTTTATAATTGTTAAATCGACGTGCTGCCGTCCAACGCAAAAGACACAAAACAATTTTAAGGCCAAAAGAAGAAGACGAAGTAGTAGAAGTAAAAAGGCTGCCTCAACAGTACGCTTATTAAACGCCAATTGCCAATTTTTTTAGATTAGAATATAACGTGCCATAAACTTGTTGCCTGCTTTCTGGTTAAGGATCGTACGGATCGGGACAGAACAGTAGAGAACAGTACAGGAACCAAAACGAACCGAACATAATTAATTGACTCACACGTGCAGAGACAATGAACAAACTAAAGATGCAAACAACAACAAGAATTTGTACATACATGTTCATTGTCTGCACGCTCTTCCTACTCTTGGCTTCCACAACAACGCCCACGCTTGCCGAGATTTATACGAAAACAACAATAACAACACAAAATGAAAGCTACATTATACGGCCAGCGAACACGGCGCTTGTAATACGTGTACACGAGCAGGAAAACGAACATGGACACGGAGACGAGCACGCGCTTAGTCGTGTGAAGCGGCAAGATATACCAGATGAGAATCCGCCACCGCCTCCCGATCTAACTGAACCAAGTGTCAGAGAGCCCGAAGAGAAGAAGGAGGGATTATGCCCAGAGGGATTAGTTGTGCCGCTTTGGATGCCTCAAACGAATGTGCCATGGAGCGATCGATCTGTACGCGGTTTCGTCTATTTCATACTAATGTGTTATCTTTTTGTTGGTGTATCGATTGTGTCCGATCGCTTTATGGCCGCCATTGAGGAGATAACGTCACAGGAACGTCAAGTGAAGTTACGAACGAAATCGGGTGAGGAGACCATAGTGACCGTACGTGTCTGGAATGAGACAGTGGCGAATCTAACACTGATGGCTTTAGGTTCGAGTGCGCCCGAAATTTTGCTCTCCGTCATTGAGATGTTCGCTAAGAATTTCGAATCTGGCGATCTGGGACCCGGCACCATTGTCGGTTCGGCGGCGTTTAATCTGTTCGTGATCATTGCCATTTGCATTGTCGTGATACCGGCTGGCGAAGTACGCCGGATACGTCATTTACGTGTATTTATTGTGACAGCATCCTTTTCGGTATTTGCCTATATTTGGCTATATTTGATATTGGCGATCATAACGCCCGGCGTCGTTGACATTTGGGAGTCGGTGATCACGTTCCTGCTCTTTCCGATACTTGTGTTGTGGGCTTATATAGCCGAAAAACGTTTATTACTGTACAAGTTTACGGATAAAAGTTATCACATGAACAAGCGTGGCGTTATTGTGAGTGGCGAGAGAGAAGCATCGTTGGAGATGGGCCGATCGGATGGCGAAAAGGATGATATACGCTTTCATGGCGAACGTGATACTGATGCGCGTGACTTTGACAATGCACGACGTGAGTACATTGCATTACTAACAGAACTGCGACGCAAGAATCCCGAAGCCGAAATCGAAGAATTAGAAATGTTAGCACAACAGGAAATGATCTCACGCGGTCCGAAATCACGCGCCTTCTATCGCATACAGGCAACGCGTAAAATGATCGGCAGCGGCAACATAATGCGTAAGATACAGGAACGTGCGCATAGCGACTTAAACGAAGTGAAAGCTCAGGTGCAACAGACCGACGAAGATGAAGATTCAGAAGCGCCGACTTTTCTTTACTTTGAGCCGGGCCATTATACGGTTATGGAGAATTGCGGTGAATTTGAGGTTCGCGTTGTGCGTCGCGGCGATATCTCATCCTATACAACGGTCGAATTCGATACCGAGGATGGCTCCGCTGAGGCGGGCACCGATTATGTTGGTAAAAAGGGCACAATTACATTTCCGCCGGGCGTCGATGAACAACGCTTCAAAGTCGAAATCATCGATGATGAGGTCTTCGAGGAGGACGTCTGTTTCTATATACGGCTGTCCAATCCCAGTGAGCCGGCCGTTTTGCGTGTACCGAAATTGGCCACAGTTATGATACTCGATGACGATCATTGTGGCATTTTTGGTTTTACCTCAGACACTTATGAATGCGCCGAATCAGTTGGCGTCTATGAGTTGAAAATTACACGCTTCTCAGGCGCACGTGGTCGTGTCATTTTACCATATTGGACAGAAGATGGCACCGCAAAGTCAGGCAAGGATTATGAACCACAACGGGGCGAGCTAATTTTCGAGGACAACGAACATGCGTAAGTCAAATAAATATTATTTTACAATATAATATTTGATATTCATATGTCTTATTATGGCACACGTCAGACTGTCTGTCAGTCAGTCAGCCATCATTAAAAAAATTTGGTTCAATTGCCACTTCGACAGTTGCGACTCCTTCGTGTTGCATTTATAATGACATATCGACATAGTCTTACATGCCATTTCTCCACAATTTCAATAATTACACACAAGACGTTAATAATTCAACAAGTCTTGCTTCTTACGTCTATTTTGCGAACCTTGCCGTGCCGAACGGTCAGCCTGGACAACCTTTCAGCCAATCAGTCCGTCGACAGCTTAACTTTTCTTCCGCCCACGTATACTTTTTACACATTAGCGCTCAACTTGTTTGTATATCCTTCAATGGCAATCATTGCTATGTGCATTATTTTTGTTTTTAGTCGCCCACTCGTGCTCTCTCATTCACTCTTACTGTGTATTTTCGATGTCATGCCAATCTCAAGGCGTTATTTTTTGTTTTTGTTGGCGTCGCGTTTTCTTAGCCATTTCATGGCATTTATATTTGTTGTTTGCGGAAATCGTTGGTTAAATCTATAACATTGAATTTGTTTGTTAGTCTCTCGCTGCTTGCCATTGGCTTGGTCATTAATACTATTATGCATTTACCGTATTTAATCAACAGCGCTTAAGACAATAGCAACAAAGTTGACGAATTTAAGACAAACATGAAATTTGTCAGACAAATTGCAAGCCATTGGTCGTTGGCTATAAATAAATATAGCTCTTCGATCCATAATCTTGTACAATGTTCGAAGATTACTCAATAGTTAAAATGGCGCTTGAATGAACAAGAGTTAAAATGAGCAAAAAATATATGTATGTAAAATAGAAACCACACACCGATAAATAATCACATTTTTGTTTTGCTTTGCTGACTGTCTATCTGTTTATCTGCCTTTCTATCTATCGGTCTTTCTGTCTGCTTTTCGGGCTCAATCGCGGTAATTTGCAAAGGAGAAAAATGTAAAATAACAACAAAAACAAAAACAATGAAGTCGTCGCGTTGACTGGCCCTGATTGTTGTCGACGTCGTTCTCGACGTCAGCCAGTTGAGAGCCTTAAAACAGAAATCGAAAAAAAGACGCTCTGCAGTGGTTGCAGTTAAGCTTATAAAAAGCGCGCAAGACGCGAACAAAAACAAAAAAAAAAAAAAACAACGTGATACTACCTGACTGGTGACCATGGCAGTCCGGCATATGGAGCCGTAATGGGCCTGCGAGCGGCGTCATTGCCGTATGGTATATGTTTTAGCATATTCCTCTTTGCTTGTTCACTTGTTAGTTTTGTGAAATCAATAAATATAACACATGCAGGGCTTTGAGGCAAACTGTATTGTCAGTATTGATTGCACTATCGCGGTCATTGCCTATGACAGCGAAACTCAAGAAAATATCGAAGCAAAAGCCGAAGCCGAATAAGAGGTAGAGGAAGCCAGGAACAGACCTTGCATAGGTTCACACTGCGCTTTACAAGTTCTTATATTTCTATTTTTGTTGTTGTTTTTAATTTAATCAATTAAAAGCAACAACTTTACATTTTAAAGGCAAAGTCAACGTGACGTATGCGTAATAAATTTTAAGCACTTCAATTTCATTACCTATACTCGCATATTTCTACACAAAATTCAACATTTAATAACAAAATTTACAATAAAATTTAATCAAATTGAATTATCGCACATTTTCAAACCGCTTCCCAGACAGGCGGCATAACCCATAATGTGTGGTAACGTGTTCTGTTCATAGACGCCGGTAAAGAGATGTGCCCATGGGCCGCTGGCAAAGACGGGTACATCATCACCGCCATGTGTTTCCATATCAAGTGGCACACCCGCTGGAAACTCGTCATTTGCGTCGCCTTTGATGACGGTTGTCGGATCGACACGTTCCATTTTCTCGGCATCGTAGAATTTTGAATAGCTCGGTCCATTCGCATAGTTCAGCGTCATATAGGGTTTGCCGTCCTCGGGATTGGCCGGTGTGCGACCAAAGATATCATTGCCGCGATACTGTTTTATATGTGATAAAATTTTCATAATGAGAAACATTTTGTTGAACATTTACTTACCGAATAGCCGGAATAGGAGAATGAATGCGAATGATCTGCAGTCACCAGAATCAGTGTATCATCCACGCTGGTCAGTTCGCGTGCGGCTGCGATAGCCTTCGAAAATTCAATGGTCTCATCGAGCGCCTTACGTGCCTTATTGTCATGATGCGCCTGATCGATGCGACCACCTTCAATGAAAATGAAATAACCCTCAACGCTCTGACTGAGATACTCAATGGCTTTGCGCGTCATTTCCTCCAATGTCGGTTGATTGCTCGCTTCTGTCGTATCGAGATGATAATCCAAGTGATCCGCATTGAAAAGTCCCAACAATCGATCTGCACTTGTTACATCAACATTGAGCAATTCCTCGCGTGTTGTCACATAAACATTTCGTGTGCTTGCGCTCTTATATTCATCAATCAAATTGAGGCCATCAGCACGTTTGCCCTCAGTAGACAAAGACGCATCGACGAAATTCTTACGACCACCACCCATAATGACCTTTAGCTGGCTGCCAACATCGCCGCGTATCAACTGCAATGCAATATCCTCAACACCCGACTCAGCGCCACAGGCGTCGGTCACCTCAACATCGTTCTCCCAGTCACGGTCGCCAATGTGCGCATAGACGCCCGCCGGCGATGCGTGCGTTACACGTGTCGTTGTCACCACGCCGGTCCATTTGCCTGCCGCTTGCGCCCATTTGGCAATCGAATCAACATGCGTGCTCTTATCCTTCATTGTCACACAATTGCCACGATCCACTTGACCGTTGACGCCAATCGTGCCCTCTTGTGCCTTCACACCGCCCAGATATGCCGTTGCCGTGCACGCCGAATCGGGCACAATCTTGTCCACCGAATATGTCTTGGCCAAACCCGTATAATCGAACTTCTCAAAGGCTAGTTGTTGCTCTTCGCCGCCAATCAGATTACGCGCAGCAGCAACAGTTGTCAATCCCATGCCATCGCCCAAAAACATGATCACATTCTTGGCACGTTGCTTGTTCAGCTTTTCGGCCAATTTGGTGCGCACAAACTCCACACCCTGCGCGCGCCAATACTCATTCGTATCCTCGCCCGTTAGACGACTCTTCGCGTTCAAACGCGCCTTCGGCTCCTCCGGCAAATCGGGGTGCATGCGTCGCTCATGGCAGTCTTGTGCAGTGCCGGTGCACTGGGCCACCGACGCGGTTCTAACCTCGCTAATCAGGCACAGCGCCGCAATGACGCAGAGTGCAACGTCTCGTTTGATCGACATTCTGCTTAATACTAACACGCAACCAGGGGATCAAGGTACTCGGAATTCTTATGCCACAAATATTTCAAGTTCTTGATAAGATTTGCCTTACTGTGAATTCTAAATTAATTCAAGCCATAAACCAATAGTAGAAACGCAATTATTTGAACCAAAGAACAAAAAAAATCAACTTGGCCAACTCGTGTGCTAATTTATTGATCTAATCACTCGTCGCGTTTACGATTTATAGACGTTTACTGAGTCGTTTCTGTGCAGCACTGAAACAGTTTATAGATTTACGGCCTATTTGAGCAATACATAAGTTAAAGATTTTTCAGAGGTCATCGATTCGTTATACAGTGGGCGAAGCTTTATTGAGATCTTCTAGAAATATAGATGGTTTGAGTGAAAAACTGAAATAATTATAATTATAAGAACATACATACATATATGAATTTATACATGAAATTCTCTTTAATATTTTGACTCATCGCTTTTTAATACTTCGATCAGAATAAAGCCTCTAATCAAATATACATTGGATCAGTCTAACAAACCCTAAAGTAGTGGAAGTGTATTTGAATTTCGTTGCAACTGTTTATGGCCTTAACTTATATTCTCTAATCAGCCAACGATTACAACCAATCTGATCACTATTATTGACATTTATAGCTAGGCATAATAATCTAATAATCGCCTATTTCCCTTGTAAATATCGCGATTAAAAGCGTTACTTTATCGTAAAATCGCCACTGATATCAATAATTACTTTTGTTGTTTATTTATTTCTTCTTCTTCTTCTTGTGTCTTACCAACCTTGTGTATACAAAATGCGCACCTGAATCATAGTTTAGATTTATATTAGTCGAAATGCAAACAAAAATCGGAAATACAATTCACTAAATAGCTTTGTTATTTGCAATTTGTTTGTTTTATTGTACACGAGTCGATTTCTGTTTGTTGTTGTATCTCAAAGATATGAAAAACGTACGAACAAACGAACGATTACATTTACATACTAAGCTCAACCGCAACACATCAACGACGCTACTAACGATGTACTAAAGACGTCAAATATTTATATATATATTTTATTTTTCGTTGGCAAATTGCCAAAAGGTGAAAAATACTTCATTGTCTAGGGCAAATAAGTGCCATGATACTTGTCTTGTTGTGACTGTGAAAACTTTGGCCACAAGTGACCTTCGCGTAAGGTTGGGAGGGGGGTGCGCTCCTCACTAATCGAGTGCCGTACATGAGGCGTTACATGTGCAAAAACTTTAAAATGATTTTTGTTTATTCAATTTGTGTTTGTTTTTTCTCAATTACAGCAAGTATATACCATTGAACATTATCGAAGAGAGCAGCTACGAGAAGGATGTAAGTTTCAATGTGATCTTGGGCCAGCCCAGATTATCGCCAGGTAATTGTTATTAAAAACCAAAACAATATCAAACACTCATCAACACTAAAAACAAAAAAAAAAAAAAACAAAAACGTTTCGTTGATTACTTGACTGATTAATTGCTAGCTTCCTTGATTGATTTATTGCATGATCTATCAAACAATCAATGGAACGCTCAATCATTTCAATCATTATGCTGTTGCTAGCCTATTATGATATGCTGTATGCTATTGAATAAAAACAAAATCACCTGCTCGATTCCTATTCCTTTATGCAGATTATGTTATTGAGAATAATGTGAAAACGGACACTTTACAATATACAAAAGATTTTTTCGGTATGTAAAACGCGTTGCCAACACAACCTGTTGTCTGCGAAAAAAAAAAAAAAAAAAAACCAAAAAAGATGTTGTATCTAGTTGTACATGTTTATGGTGTCATTAAATCTTCTTCTTAGCTTTAAAGCACTTTGTCAAGTCCTTTGTAAACAAAAAAAAAAAACAAATAAGAACAAAATTTTACTTCGGCTTAGCTGAAGATTGAATACTCTTCACACAACTTTTCTCTTTAGGAGTTTTTTTTAAGAATATTTAAAAAATGTTGCTTAGAGTCATGACTTATTATAATCAGGATCTTTACTAGTAGGTACCAATAATTATAATTAGATAGTATATCAAATATAGATATTGTCTTTTGCCTAAGTTTGTCTGATATTTCTAGTAAAACATTTTTGATGTCAATGATCCAATTTAAGCGAACAACTAACAAACACAAAGACAGACAGCCAGACAGACAGAGAGTTAACAACTGTTAGCACATCTTTCCTCATTAAGCTGAGCAACAATTACAATGACTTTGTACAGATTGTAATAATAAGAGGCTTCCTTAAGCATTAAATTAAATGAGAATGTTGTGCGCAGAGTAAAGAATCTGTGTCTTTATTATTCTGTATACATATACATATGTATATATGTACAATACAATATACATACATATGTATATTATGTATAAGTGAACTTGTACAATACTTTCTTCATTAAACTTTTTGCCTTTCTTTCGCATCATCAATGGCGGCGTGTTTTATATTATCTCACACATTCACACAGATACACATACACATACATAACTGTGTACATTACTCGGCTTCTAACGTTAATTAATTTGCTGGCATGTAAGCTTCATCACTTCCGTAACCTTTTCAAACGAACTGTTGGCATCATTTAATGAAAAAAGTAATTACTTTCTAATAAATGTAAATTAAATTAATTACAAGAAACCCTATAAAATATCTACGACATGGACACAACAGTGTACTGTTGTTTTAATAAAGTAAACGAATTTATGGAGTTTATATGCCAATAGTATAGTTTTCCAATAAATATCTATTAGCATTTGCTTTGCCCTCATGCCATACGCACTTGCCTTATCAACATCTATACATAGTCAACTGTTCTACATACTTTTTGCCATCAAATGGTCTGCCGTCATTTCGGTTTTGGATAATTCAAACATAGTCTTTGACAACATAAAACTTCTAATAAGGGAAAATGGTTGTTTGTGCCCAAAAATATCTCAAATATAAATCCAACTAAATCTTCAACATTAATGCGCTTTGCAAATTTCTTATTTTCACACAATTGTGCACAATTAGATGATGAACAGTATATGATGATAGAAGAAGCGGCACGAAAAAATCCAGATGAGTTGACCAAAAAGGAAAGAATTTTATTGATGGGCCAACCGAAGCCGGGCGAAACTCACCGCACTGCGATACGCATCCGTGAAAACGAACAGTTCAAAGTAAGTAAATTGCATTTTATATATGTATTTAATAAGATTATTACACATTATATCATTCAATTGAAATGAATTAAATTGAATTGATGAAAATCACATCATTTATACGCTTCAGCGCACTGTCGATAAGCTTGTGCTGAAGGCGAATGCATCAACTGTGCTGGGCACACGTTCGTGGAAGGAGCAATTTAGGGATGCGTTGACCGTTATTCCAGGTAATTGATGAAATTCAATTACTGTAATATTAATGTTGATAAAATGAATAACAAAAATAAAAAAAAAAAATACAGCCGATGAAACCGAAATTGAGGCCGATGAGGAAGTAGAAGATTCAGTGCCAAGTTGCGGCGATTACATCATGCATTTCCTAACGCTATTCTGGAAGATAGTATTCGCGTTTATACCGCCAACAGGTGAGTGAGTCAATTAGTAAGCGAGTGAACGATGGCGTGACATGTCAAAGAAGCGTTTTAATGATAACATTGGCGACGCCTTTTCTATCGAAACACAAGATTTATTTTTTTGATTATTTTTTCTTTCTTTTCTTTTACTAACTGTGCTTTTATCTTGTCAACACACACTCTCTTCCTTGACTTTATTTGTGTTTAACAAAAAAAAAAAAAAACAAAATGTATTTATCTCCTTAGGCCTTGGCGGCGGTTACCTCGCTTTCATTGTCTCAATCATTGCCATTGGCGTACTGACTGCCATCATTGGCGACATTGCCTCTTATTTCGGCTGCTCACTTGGCATCAAGGA